>PVKU01016284.1:0-15182 GCA_004027475.1 Anoura caudifer | reverse complement strand
TTCCTTTCCTTAAAGCAGGCCCTTTAGTATCTCTTGCAGAGCTGGTTTGGTACAGGTGTATTCTTTTAGACTTCTTTTTTCTTGGAAGATCCTTATTTGGACTTCTGTCTTGATTGAAAGCCTTGCTGGGTAAAGTAGTCTTGGTTGCAGGCCTTCGGTTCTCATTACTTGGAATATTTCTTGCCATTCTCTTCTGGCTTGGAGCGTTTCCATTGAGAAGTCGGATGCTAATCTAATCGGGGCTCCCTTTTATGTTACTTCCTTTTTCTCCCTTGCTGACTTTAAGATTCTCTCTTTGTCTTGGAATTTTGCCATTTTAATTATGATGTGTCTTGAAGTGGGCCTCTTTGGGTTCCTCTTGATTGGGGCTCGCTGTGAATCCCGGATTTGTGTGACTTTTTCTCTCATCAATTTAGGGAAGTTTTCCATCATTACTTTTTCAAATAGGTTTTCTATCCCTTGCTTTTCTTCTTCTCCCTCTGGTATCCCTATTATACGGATATTATTACATTTCATATTGTCTTGTATTTCTCTTAATCCCTCTTCATTCTTTCTGAGCATCTTTTCCTTTTGTTGCTCTTTCTGGGAGTTTTTTCCGACTTTGTGCTCCAACTCGCTGATCCAATCTTTTGCTTTAGTGATTCTGCTTTTGATTCCTTCTACTGTGTTCTTCAGTTCAGAAATTGTATTCTTCATTTCCTCTTGGACCTTGTTGATAGTGTCTATTTCCTTTTTCATGTTGATATAGTTTGCAGTGAGTTCATTGTAGCTTCCCTGTAGTTTCTGGTAGCTCATTGAGAGCTCTTGGAGCTTACTGACAAGCATTGCTTTGAACTCAATATCTGATAGTTTAGTTGCCTCTGTTTCATTTAGCATTCTTTCTGGGGCTTCTTCCTTTCCTTTCATTTGGGCATTGTTTCTTTGTCTTCCCATTGTTTATGAGATTCTTCTTGTTAGCCTCAGCTTCTTAAATTGATCTGTTCTGGCTCCCTGGGTTTATGGTGTGAACTTCTGTGGTGGAATACCTGTGAGATTCAGTGGTGCAGTCTCCTTTGGGTATCCTGGTGGTCACAGCTTCCATTGTCTCAGCTGTTGGGATGCTCCCTCTTTGGGACCAACTCTGTTTTTTTCACAGTTCCAGGTTTTTTGTTTGTTTGTTTGTTTGTTTGTCTCACTCGTAGGTATTTAAAAAGAGAAAGGAGAAAAAGAAAAAATGAAAAAAGAAAAAAGAGGAAGGAAGATGAGATAAAATTGGAAAGAAAGGAAGAAGGAATAAAACAAGAAATAAAGAAAAGCAAAAGGAATTGAGGGGTAAAATGATAAAAATAATAAAACAATATCAAAAAAATTAAACAACAACAACAAAAATTCTGTGTTTTCAATCTTGCCAAGCTGTTTTTTTGGTCTTGCTGGCTGTGCAACACTAGAGGGGTGATGGTATAGCTTTTCTCCCTGTTCAGCGCTCAGTCAGCTTTGGGCTACTCTCCCCAGGGCTAGTTGCACACTCTTCAGAGCTAGCCTCATGCCTGTCCGCAGAGCCTAGGGGCATGGGCTCTGAGCCTGCTGTGGAGTGTGCACTTTCCCCGAGTTTATGTGTGTGAGCTTGGGTCTCCCACGGATCCAGCACTTCCTGGGGTTTACGGGTGTGAGCTCTGGATCTCCTACAGGGCGCACGTGCCATCCTTGGTTTATGGGTGCGGGTTCTGGGTTTCCTACGGAACATGGGAGCTGCCGGAGTTTAGGAGTGTGGGCTCCACAGGTTTCCTGCGTTTTGTGTGCTCACCCTGGGTTTATGGGTGTGAGCTCCGTTTCTCCTATGTAGCGCACTCTGTAGCGCACTCACTGCCCATTGTTTATGAGTGTGGGTCCAGGTTTCTGTGGTGCATGTGCCCACCCTAAGTTCACAGACATGAGCTCCGGGTTTCCCACAGATTGTGTGCACTCCCCAGGTTCCCAGCATGGGCTATGGGTCTTCCACAAAGCCCCCTCCTCCACTTGTGGGCACCTCTGGTCGCATGGGGTGCGGCATGCACTCCACCCAGGGCTATGCATGGGTCCTCACAGCCCCAGCGTGTTTGCCACTCAGACCTTAACTTCTCTCTCTGTGACTTCAAGCAACCAGGTCTCTCCCATTGCTGCTCAACCCTTATTTGGCCAGGGAGTGAGCAGTTGACCTGGCTACTTCCCTAGAGTCCTGTGGCAGACCCAGCAAGTGCCAGGTCGGGGCTTCAGCTGCCCTGGTCTCTGCACTGATCCCCTGGGCTCTTATTGTCCTGAAGAATTCTCCTTACAGTCTGGTTTTTCAATGTCCACTACAGATTTTGATCTCCTATTTTCATATATGCTGTGGTACTTTTGGCTGTCTGCTCTGTTCCTCTGTAGGTCAGCTAGGTTTTTCTCCCAAGTACAGGGGGAAGTGGAATCTGCCTCCTCCTACCACGCCGCCATCTTCAGAATCCACCCTTTTTAATCTTTTAAATGTCTATAGAATCTGTAGTATTTCCCCTCTCATTCCTTATATTGATAATTATGCCTTCTATTTTATAAATTTTATTGAGCTTTTTAAAAGCAAAGCTTTTAGTTTCATGGATTTTCTATATATTTTTTAAATTACCAATTTCAGTTTTTATCTTTACTATTTCTTTTACTTAATTTGAATTTATTTTTTTCTTATTTTTGTAGTTTCTTAAAGTTGAAGATGAAGTCATTGTTTTGAGACCTTTTTCTTTTCTAATACAGGCATTTGGTGATACAATTTTCTCCGTATGAACTGCATTAATGACATCCTGCAAATTTTGATATAGTGCTGTGTTCTTATTTTCATTTAATTTCAATATATTTTGAATTTCCTCTTGGTTTCTTCTTTTCCCCACTGATTATTTATAAGTGTGCTATTTAGTTTCCAAATTTTGGTGCTTTCCAGAGATTCCTCTGTTACTGATTTCGAATTTAATTCTATTGTGATCAGTAAACATACTTTGTATAACTCAAATCCTTTTAGATTTATTGAGGTTTGTTTTGGGACCTAGAATACTATCTCTCTTGGTAAATGTTCCACCTGTACTTGAAGAGAATGTTTATCTGGCTATTGTTGGATAAAATGTTCAATAAATGTCAATTGGATCAAGTTGGTTGATATTTCTTTTTATAACTGGTTATCTGTACTGATTTTTTTTCTGTCTATTATTTCTATCAACTATTGAAATCTCTGATTATAACTCATGTTCTTTCAAATTAAAGGGAAAGGAAGGCAGGCTCAGTTCACTAACCTCCACTGGAGTCTATGTGAGTGAGGGTGCTGTGTTACTCCTCAGAGTGACCTAAGGCCTCTTAGCGCTTGGTTAGGCCTTTTAGGCCACCCATATAAACATGCTGTCTAAATAAACAAAAGTGATTGCTATGAAAATGGCTTTAAGGCAAATCCTCTTTTCATTCCCTGTACTCCCTCTCAACCTTACTGCTTTCCCTGTAATATTGCTATATATAAATTCTGTAGTTATTCTGTACTACTGTGAGGTGGTAGTGTATCCATGGTGGAACACAGTTCATGTCCTCTGATGTGACAACCTAGGAAAATATTAGATTATTCCTGAAAATTCTGAGCAAATTCATAGAAAGATATAGATTGTCAAGTTTTTGAACTCACAAATTGAAGGCATGGCTTAGAGATTAATTGAATCATAGTACGTGTCAGGGTTCATGAGGATGCTGAATTCAGGTACCAAAACTTTCTGTGAGGAACACGATCTGGTTTTCTATTTTGTCCTCCACAGATAACAGAGATCGTTGAGAGCTAAATCTTTTGTACACACTTTTGCACATCTAACTACTTCACAATATTTTGAATGTCTGTTTTAAAATTTAGTTTGAATAATAAATTGATACATTTTAAAACTTCACATCAGTGTTTAGGTCAGAGAGATTTCATAGAGTTACTATTTATAGATTGCTAAAGGCACCTCTCTGGGCAATGTCAAGGCTGTTGCATGTGGACAGTTTCTTGAATTATAGCACAGAAACTTTAATACCTACCTCAGGAATGACAGGGATCTTAAATAGGTAGCCATATTTACTAAAGAAACCTAGAGTTTTCTTAGATTGCCAACCTTAGTAAGACAAGAAATGTCAGGGTGACAGAGTTTAAGTGGCTCTTTTCAGATATGTTACTCTGATTCTCTATATTTAAGATGCAAAACAGCCTCCCAAAAGCTATTTAATTAAGTGAAAGTAAGTCTAGGCCCTTTGGAACCGAATGGTTCAGTGAGCAAATAGACATCAGCAAGTGAAGGAGGTGGAGGAGGTTATTATATGCTTCACAGACACGGTGACATGTTATAACCCTGTATCAGAGATCCTAAACAGTGATTGGTTGAGAAAATTATCAAACTGAGTTTAAATTTCAGCAGCTACAAAATTATTTTGCAAAAGTCCAGGACAGTGTGCTTCTCAGTCTTCAAAGAAAAAAGACAAGAAATCCTGGATTTTCAAAGTCCCTTTGAAGGCTTTTAAGGTAAGATGAAACATCCTTTTTATTCAGGACCAACAGATGCCTTTAGAAAGAAATTTGAATTTCAGAGAAGCCAACTAGATTTTAAGAAGTGAATAACCCTGTATGGTTAGATTTTTCCCTCTACGTTTGACTTGTCAAATCAACAGTTCGTATTAAAAGATAATGGAAAATTATATGGTAAGAAATACTAAGTCTCTCTAGCAAAATATTGCATTACTCAAGGATAGGGTCTTTTTTTCACATTTGTTAATAGAAAGAGTATATATAAGATGAAGCAAATATTTTAAATCTAAAATATTAATAACAGAATGAGTGATTAGAATCTTTTATATATAATTCAGTAAAGTTCCATTACTGTTATTTTTATCCAGAAAAAAACATTTTTAAGAACCTTGAGTCTGGTTAAAGCCATATTTCAGACTCACCATTGCAATGTAAGATGTGATGGGCCTGAGTGAAAAAGACAAGAAACAATCTCTCCCTCTTTTAAATAGTAACAACCCTAACATTTAAACACAGACTTTTTAGAGAAATAAACATGAATTTGATTTAACACATTATATTACACTTATTTCAAAGCTTGTCTAATCCACTCAGTGATAAACTCACATCTGTTTCTAGGGCTCAGTATCAGGTCCACATTAGGCCTTCAAATGTTTGATGAATGAATGAATGAATGAATGAATGAATCTAAGTTTCCATTTAACTTGTTAGTCCCTAAAAAATTAACTTTTGACTTAAAAAATTATTTTTCTTTTTGCCAGTCAACATTAGAGTTGCAAAGCTATATTAAAAACATTTCTACTCAGAATATCTAGAGATTCTATTTTCTTTTCACACTCCTTCTGCATTTTACAATATGATGGGTTTGAAAAAAGAAAGACATGTTCCTAAAAAATAGGCAATCTAAGAAATGGAAATCATTGGAAATTATTTTGATAATTATCAAAATGGAAATTTGATAATTACTGGTTGCTTTGGTTAGTTTCATTAAGAAATTAGGTAACTCAGATTTTAAAAATCCAGCTTGGACTTCCAAACAGAGCCTAATTGGGCTTTGCTTTTCACTTAAAAGAAAAATTGTCCAAATTAACTAGGTATTTTCTAAACCTCATTTCATTTGTGACAATATATGAAACAATCCAAAGGCAGTTATGGCAAGCCAGAATATTTATTTATTTATTTATTTAGTTAGTTATTATTTATTTATTTATTTATTTATTGTTGTTCTATAATGGTGGTCCCGGTTTTCTCCAGTTGCTCTCCCTTTCCCCACCCACCCTGGCTCCCACAGTCAGTCCCCACCCTGTCATCCATGTGCATGGGGCATTTATACCTGTCCTTTGACTAGACCTTTAGAGGTTCACACAATTCTTAAGCCTTTGCTTCAAACCAACAAAACTGAGGCTATTTCTGTAGGAGTCTTTCAAGACATTTAGCTACCTGTGTACACAGTAATGAGCATCATTGGAGTGTACCTGAAACGAAGCTAATGTGATCAGATTTCTGGACTGCAGTTTAGAAATGGGCTGCACATGACCTTGGCTATCACTACAGGTACATTTCCAAGACACCATGGCTCCTCCAAATCACAGTGTAGATGGGCCTTCTGCAGAGTCTGTATAATAATTAGGTATGGGATTGCAAAGTACAGTGCAACCCCTGTGTACTGAACAGCTGCCCCTCAACATCTTTGCCCAGAGCTCTGCTTTATACTTGTCTTGAGGTCACCTCAGCCTCATTTTTAACCTGTAGCATTTTGGAAGCAGGTCTTGGCTTTCTGCTGAGCAGCTCTAAGAGTAAGCACTTTTGTTTTTCTCTCAGTAGCTGTAGAACTGTGTCCTCTTTGTTGTAAAGAAATACCAATAACTCTATGGCAGTTGATGTTCACTGAGGTTTTATGTTTTCACTATCAATGCTAAATTGAATAAAGGCTATTTCATAACATGCAGCATTATAATCTACAAATCCAGTGGAATTCATGAAATAGGAGTAAAACTGCCCCCTTCTTTTCTATAGTACTGGTATCATTACATCAAACAATCCAATTTGCAGTAAATAGAAATTTAAATTTTTGATTCACATGGACTATGCAATGCCTATTCCAATGTATCAAAATATATATTAGAACACTTCCAAATGTGAGTTTTAATAGGAATAATGGATCATATGTTTAGAATGCCCTCATAATAATTGCTATCGTTTATTACTAGATTACTAAATATCCAGGACAGTGTTAGGTATTGCTTATATTAGTAAGTATTTATTCATCAATAATATGCATAAAATGTGTTTTTCTGTGCTGTGTACTAGAATGCAATGACTATCAAGACATTCTCCTGGGTCTCGGGAGCCCTCAGTAGAGCAGGGGAACATGTAAGTAATTGGCTATTTCAAAACAGCACAATATGTTACCAGTGAGGTGTGCAGAGCTGCCAGGTGGAGAGAGAGAGACAGAAAGAGAGAGAGCATGCAAACACCCTCTGAAATGGAGTCAGAGAAGACTTCTCAGAGATTTTTCTGCTAAGATAGTGGGGGTAATCCTGAAATGTAGAAATTATTATTATTATCCCAGATGGAGGAAACAGGCTTAATATAGTGCTTAAGTTTCTCCAACTCACACATCAACTAACAAAGGTAGAATTCAAACCCAGGTCTGTAAATCCAAACTCCATGTTTTTTCCATTAGCCTAGGCTCCCTCACATCTGTCCCTTACAATCTAGAATAGCCCAATTGCATGAATTTGGAGAGGGTATGGTAAGTGCTTCATTTTTTAGGGACAATCTTAGTACAATTAGTTAACTCTTGATTAAAACTATTCAGAAGAGCCCTGGCTGATGCGGCTTAGTGGATTGGGTGCTAGCCTGCAAACCAAAGCGTTGCCAGTTTGATTCCCAGTCAGGGCACATGCCTGGGTTGCAGGCCAGGTCCCCAGTAGGGATGTGCAAGAGGCAACCACACATTGATGTTTTCTTCCTTTCTTTCTCCCTCCCTCCCCCTCTGTCTAAACATAAATAAATAAATCTTTGAAATAGTAAAAAATACTATTCAGAAGAGAGATTATTACCATCAAGAATAGCAGAAGGACAAAATCATGATTATGAATTTGTGGCTACATGGCTACTTCCGTCCCTGCCAGAGGCAGACAAAGTCTAGGTATCTGCATTGGTGCTGCGCCTGATGATGCCCTGTATGCCTCCACAAACAGTCCAGGTATCAGGAACACTGAGTCTTGACAGCTACCCTCACATATTTGATAAATACTCCTTGTCCAGGAGAAAAGCAAATGCGTACAAACCAAATATTATATTACTGTGGTTATTATCTTTTGCTTTATAAGTAATATGCTATTCTTTTTTTAAAAACAGCCATTAACTAATATTTCTAAAGAAAATGAAGATAATCATATATTTTTGCATTTGGGCAGCAACATGGGCCATTCCGGTAAGTATGCCTTCCTCAAAAAAAAAAAAGAAAAAAAAATATATATACACACACATACACACACACACACAACTCTGTGTCTGTGGATAAACTGAGCCTAAACATTTACATTTGCATGAAAGACTTGCCAAGATATCTCTGGGGTCTCCCCAAAACCAAACATAACTTCAAATTCATACTCCCATTTCTCCAATCAAAATTCATGTTACTCAGAAAGATTCTTATTTAAAAATTCATTGAGATCAATTTACATTCAATGCTCAGAAATCACAAAGATTTTGTTCATCTTTGCTCATGTGCTCTGAACTTCATTCCAATATCAATAAAGCCTGTATTGTTTAGAAAGTTTTCAGGAAAGAAAATTAAGAAAAAATAAAATATTTTTTTACATTGGAGAAAACTAACATTTTACTAAGAGACATAATTTTTTTATATGCTCACTGTAGAAAACTGGGAGTATATAGATAAATACCAACAAAGAATAATTAACAAAATACAACCATTTGTATATAATTTTATTAGCCAGCTGCTATGGTTAACATTTTGATATGTTTTCATAATACTGAACACTTTGGTATTTATGTAGTTGAGAATTTTCTCAGCTATTTCAAATGTGCTCTTGAGAACACAGAAGTAGCCTATTACTTGATTTTTTCATGCACTGGCTCTGGTCATACCAACTGTTCTAGAGGCTTTGGGCATGTTTATCCCAAGTGGGGTCTGGTACTTTGCAAAAGGCTTATTATACAGAAATAGTCTGTCTTTCAAAAGTCTGTCTTTTCAACTTTAGAAAAGACTGTTCCTCTTCTGTAGTTGAGGTAAATGGTCTGGTTAATTCTTCAATAAAATTGGTAAAACCATTGTGAAAAAAATATCTGAATGCCAGTTTAAATCCCACATCAGCCCGTAAAAAATTGTTTCTCTTTCTACCTGATTAGAGCATGCTTTGGCCTTTGTGCTATCTCTTTTTTCCCCTCATTTAGGGAAAATGTGTGTCTGTGTCTGTGGATGTGCATGTACGCAAAATAAGAATGTTTTCAATTTTGTTAGGTTCCTCACATCAAGCCATTGGAGAGATACACTGTTGGCAAATCTGTGAATTTAAATCTCCCAGCAAAATCAAAAGTGCCAATACAGGTATAGGATATAAAATGTGGTTCTAAGGTGTTTTTTGGCTTCCATTACCTTCCAAAATATCGATGCTTATCTTTTCAGTTTATGTTACTTCAAGATGATATTCACAATTTATTTTGAATTGTTTTTTCTTTTAGGATGAGCTAAATGCTAATGACACCAACAAAGAGATTGGTGTCCCCATGCATGAAAGTGAAATGGGAAGGCAACAGTATACCAAAGATGGTTACAAAGTAGAGAGAAATTGCTCTGAGTGGGCAGACGTAAGAGGGAGAAGTTCTCTTACACATTCCATGTTAGTAAATGAAGAGAAGCACCCCGGGGATCAGAACAGGGACACAGGAAGACCAGAAACATACAGTCATGATGGGATACATGGAAAGGAAGAGAGCACCACAGCCAGTGGTCTTAGGGGACAAGTGAGCATTATTGATAATACTGGAGCAGCAAATGGGAGTAATATTAATGGAAATACTGATAAGAATTCAAAGAATGGGACTGTTGGAGATGCAAGTCAGAGTGAGAATGCCACTGTTTTCAGAAAAGATGAACGTCAAGTTGCTGGAAGCAGTAACAGTACAGGCCACGAGGCTGAAACAAATGGGGATTCCTATAGAAATGAGAGTGTTACATGTGAAATAACACCTCAGAAAGAAAGTGAGAGAAATGGTCATGAGGAGGCAGGGGAAACACCAGGGGAAAGTGGAGCTGGCAACAGAGAGGATGCTGGCCTGGATAATTCTGGTGGGAGTCCCAGTGGGGATGGAGAAGATGAGGATGAAGACAAGGGCTCTGGTGATAACAAAGGTGAAGAAACAGGAAATAGAAAAGGGGACACTGATAATAGTAAGGGCCAGGAGGGTCAGGGTCATGGAAAAGAAGATGACAATGATAATAGCTTAAGTCAAAATTCAATCAGTAGTGAAGATGATGACCCTGATGGTGAAGATGCCCAGCATATGGACAGAGACAATGCCTCCAAGAGTGAGGAGGATTCTGATGGTATTCCAGAAGGAAATGATAGCAAAAGAATAGAGGACACCCAAAAACCCAATCATAGAGAAAACAATGATATGGAAAATGGAATTACCAAAGAATTGGAGCCAAGTACTAATGGGAAGAGCCAAGATAAGGTTAGTTTGTGAAGCTGATTTTTTAAAATGACAGTTTAAAATTTCCCCTCCACCCCACTAATGGTATCATAAAAATAAATCATGACGGATATTTGTGTATTTTTTGTACCTAAATTTCTTGAGTATTGGATGGGAAAGCCAGAGTCCTTACCTGACTTTGATATAAAACAATTTTAAAAATCAGACATTTCTGAAAATTTGGTTATAGTTCTGGAAAAGTCTTATGCTAAATAATGGCTGTACCATGTAATGGTTTATAAAAGATCTTACTGGGTAAAAATGTAAGTGGGTAGTTGTAGAATCTAAACACTACAGAACTTTCAAGTGCTGAATAACACACATTTGCTCAAACAGATGTTTCTGAAGTGCTGGAAGTTGAACTTCTGTTTCTCTGGTCATTTTCCTCAGTCTTCCTCAGATTAATGCAATTTTGCAGTATAACTTTCACTAAGTAACCACGCTTTTATTCATTCTTCCACAGGGAATAGAAATCGAAGTTCCCAGTGGTGGCAACAGAAACAATATTACCAAAGAAGCTGGGAAAGTCAACAGAGAGAAAGAGAGCAAAGGACAACATGGAATGATTGTGGGCAATGGAAACGTTAAGACACAAGGAGAGGTTGATAACATGCAAGGACCTGGCCAGAAATCAGAACCTGGAAGTAATGTTGGTCACAGCAGAACAGGTAGTGACAGTAACAGTGATGGATATGATATTTATGAGTTTAATAATGAATCCATGCAAGGAGATGATCCCAATAACAGTGATGAGTCTAATGGCAATGATGATGCCAATTCTGAAGGTGACAATAATAGCAGTAACCAAAGAGGTATATCTTATAACTCTGATGAATCAAAAGATAATGACAATGACAGTGACTCAAGAGGAGGAGATGATGAAAATGACAGCACATCAGATGCTAATTATAGTGTCAGTAATGGCAATGGTAATGATGAGGGTGATGATAGCAAATCAGACAGCAGCAGAGATAAGTCATACAATAGTGACAGCAGTAACAGTAGTGGCAGCAGCGACAGCAGTGACAGCAAATCAGATAACAGTGACACTAGTGACAGCAGTGACAGCAAATCAGACAGTAGTGACAGCAGCAACAGCAGTGACAGCAAATCAGACAGCAGCAACAGCAGTGACAGCAGTGACAGCAAATCAGACAGCAGTGACAGTAGTGACAGTAGTGACAGCAAATCAGACAGTAGTGACAGCAGCAACAGCAGTGACAGCAAATCAGACAACAGTGACACTAGTGACAGCAGTGACAGCAAATCAGACAGTAGTGACAGCAGCAACAGCAGTGACAGCAAATCAGACAGCAGCAACAGCAGTGACAGTAAATCAGACAACAGTGACACTAGTGACAGCAGTGACAGCAAATCAGACAGTAGTGACAGCAGTGACAGTAGTGACAGCAGTGACAGCAATGACAGGAAACCAGATAGCAGTGACAGCAGTGACAGTAAATCAGACAGCAGTGACAGTAGTGACAGCAGCAACAGCAGTGACAGCAAATCAGATAGTAGTGACAGCAGTGACAGTAGTGACAGCAGCAACAGCAGTGACAGCAAATCAGACAGTAGTGACAGCAGTGACAGTAGTGACAGCAGTGACAGCAGCAACAGCAGTGACAGCAGTGACAGCAATGACAGGAAACCAGATAGCAGTGACAGCAGTGACAGTAAATCAGACAGCAATGACAGTAGTGACAGCAGCAACAGCAGTGACAGCAAATCAGACAACAGTAACACTAGTGACAGCAGTGACAGTAAATCAGACAGTAGTGACAGCAGTGACAGCAGCAACAGCAGTGACAGCAATGACAGGAAACCAGATAGCAGTGACAGCAGTGACAGTAAATCAGACAGCAGTGACAGTAGTGACAGCAGCAACAGCAGTGACAGCAAATCAGATAGTAGTGACATCAATGACAGCAGTGACAGCAGTGATAGTAGTGACAGCAGTGATAGTAGTGACAGCAAATCAGATAGTGACAGCAGTAACAGCAGTGAAAGCAGTGACAGTGCATCTGACAGCAGTGATGACAGTGACAGTAAGAGCAAGTCTGGTAATGGCAAGAACAATGGAAGTGATAGTGACAGTGATGGTGACAGTGAAGGCAGTGACAGTAATCACTCAACTAGTGATGATTAGAATAAAAGAAAACCCCACAAGATTCCTTTTGTGAAAAGTATGGTGAGTGATAGGAAATAAAGATTTCCAAGAAAATAAGGAGAGAGGAGAAATAAACAGAAGATATGCAAACATTCACAGAAAACCAAGGTAATAATTAAGTCAAACTGGCGGATTCAGTCCAAGCCTCAACTCCCTCAAAGAAAGGATCCAAATGTTTGACATTTGGTACATGTGTGTTAAAATATATTCTGAAAAGATTTTGCTAAAAGTGTAAATCTAAACATAAAGTTAAGTATAATCTAAATATAAAAGGACAATTAAAATATTCCTTAATACTTTACACAGAAACCTCAAGTAATCACATAGTGCATGGTAACTTCAATTGAAATGGCAAGTGCTTTAGAGAATGTGGCAAGTAAACAAACACACAAACAGCTTGTGGCTTTGCCTTAATCTTTCGAGTAATTACATGTTCTGAATAGATGGTCACTGTTGAGTAAAAGATGCTGCAACTATATCCAGCTTGGCTACTGGTTCATTTGCTTGTTCTAGGAAATGCACTTGTAACATTAAAAAAAAAAAAAAGGCATCAATAATTTAACCTTTCTGGACCATGGGAATAATCTTTGTAATTACTTTTGAATAGAGGAATTCCAAATTATGAAAATTCTAAAGAGTGTTAGAGAAGAATTCAGAGGCTGATTTAAACAAAATCTGACATCTAGTATCACATCCCTGAAAACCAATGGAAATTTAGCATAAAGTGCCTGAAACTATTGACAAAACTGATGCAGTGCTTAGATCAGTCTTGCTTCCACTAGCCACTCTCCAAATAGTTATAAGTAAATGAAGACACTGTGGGGCAGGTGTTCAACTTTTGAACTCTGTGAAGTGAAAAAGTTGTTCTCTGCTTCAGTCTCACCAATTCAAACTTGATTCACACTTCCCTTTTAAACCCCCACACACCAAAACCTCCAAATCAGACCTTGAGACTCTCTCCTCACTATCAATCTCTTTCACAAAGCCAATAGTTGCTGGTGGGTAGTGCTTGGAAACTACTCACTTTCATTTGAGTCATATATACAGCTAAAATCTGAGCACTGATCATTCGGCCTCTGCATGAATGAGGGTAATTTTTTGTTTTGAGATGAAACCCAAACACTAGAACATGAGGATCCTGAAGATTGGAAACTAGACTGTGATACTTCATAGGGTGGAGATATAATTTATTACCCTAGGATATAAATTTGTATGTCCTCTGAGAGTAAAGGATACTTTTTTAAAAGGAGTGCTATCAATAACTACTGGAGGTGTAAATTGGAATTGTCCATGGACACTGGGAAATATAACTACCATAAACATAAAATTTCAGGGCAGTTTTTCAAGATTTAGTAGTGATGATTTATCATTTTCCTCTTTTTCCACTTGGGCAATTATTTTAGGTTTGTACTCATTTAAAGGTAAAGACCTATTAAGTAAATTTTTTATGCAACATCTTTAATGTTTCATTTCAATTGGGCATTAGTTGACAATTTATGTTCTAGTATTAGACATCTTTTACACCAAGAGTTTCAGTAGGTTGTTGTTTTTTGTTCTGTCTCTTTTTTCCTGTATGCAAGGGTTTCTTTGTCAAGAGATCAATATTACAAGGAACATTTCTGAAGGCTTTTAAATACTGCTATTATAAACTACTTGATAATGCAAAATACTGTGAAATTTCAGGTTTCAATATATCACAGTCATGTGAAACACTCCAAACTTCTTTTGCAAAATATATTCTAGATTTTGAACTCTTTTAAACTCCAGGGTTTAAAAAATTTCATGAAGCGTGGCTTCTAGTATTTGTTTTACCTATTTCAAAATGTTGTGATGAGCACTCAATCAGGTAATGGGTGTGAAACTCTTTGTAAGTTCTACAAGACATGTAAATAAAAGAGATAATGAATTTTGGTGTTATAATAAACATCTATTTATATGACTGTTCACAAGGAAATCTCTCTTTTATCTCAGTGAGTTTGCAAGTACTTACTCCCTCCATCACACAATTAAGAGTTAATTATTGATATTTTTAATGAACAAAATAATATATAGACACAAAATAAAAAATTCAAATGTTATGAAAATGTATACAAAAATATTAAATCTTCATTGTCCAAGAGCCCTAGTCTTCTATTTCTCTTTCCTAGAGACAATTACCACTACAAATATCCTGTGGAACTTTTCAGAAACATTCTATACACATATAAGTACATATGTCCCCCTTTTAAATACATACAAGTCTACTATACACAATTTACTTATTTTAGTCCATTTAACCTAAGAATACACCTTGAATAAAAACACAGATTGACAATCTGTGTTGTATTTCTTTTTTAAAATATTTTTTAAATTGTTGTTCAAGTATAGTTGTCTCCATTTTTCCCCACTACTCCACCCCATGCACCAGCTATCCCACCTCCCACCTTCAAACCTACCCACTTTGGCTTTGTCCATGTGTCCTTTATACCTGTCCCTTAATGGACATTCTGTATTTTCTCCCATTACCCCCTCCCCCCTCTCTTTTGGTGCAGACCTGTTGCAGAGTCTTCTCTACTTCGCCTCACTCAACACTAGCAGCTTTTTGGGTCATTGAGTAAATGGGACAGAGTAACACACTCAAATGAAGACTATAGCACTTCCCAAATCCAAAGAGGCCCACTAGGCATTATGCCTCTTTCTGGGTTATAGGACAAGCCAGATGAAAGAACTTATCTTTCCTCTTAGAAGGGATATTCCAACATGCTCCACACCACACAACCCCTAGAAATTCCA
>PVKU01016283.1:0-15187 GCA_004027475.1 Anoura caudifer | reverse complement strand
TTAGAGCAACAAGTATGAAAGACACATGGACAAAAGCTGGGGGGGGGTGGAAATGGAAGAGAGCTGGGGAGGGCTTGGGTGGTAGTCTGGGATGGGAGTAGAAGACAGAAAACTGTACAAGAACAACAATTAAAATTTAAAAAATAAATAAATAAATAAAAATAAAGTACAAACTCTGATTTCAAACTTCCAGAGTTGGGACCCTGGCTCTTCCACCCATTGGCTGTGTGAGCTTGACTTACCCTCACATACATCAGTTTTCTCATGAGTCAAATGAATATAATCATAGATACCTTCCTCAGAGTGTTGCAGGGTGGATCAAATGAGTTCATATATGTATTGGACTCAGAATAGTGCTAGGTAAAAACCTTCAACAAATATCATTATTTATTTAGCTGGAAAATCATTGAAATCATTTCTCTATGAATTGATGATGATATATTTGGAACCAAATTTAAAGTTGAACTTTTGTCTCAGTGGCTAAATAGAAATACTAGTAAAGATGATACAGTTCTAATTATGAATATAAGTAGATTTTTAAATTCACATTTTTTTTACCAAGTACAAATTCTTAAAGTGAGAGCAACTTCTTAGTTGCCTTGAGAATAAAGATTCGAGTAATACCTACGGTCAAGGGAACTATAGTGCCATTGCATTATCTACTGTTGAGTACTCAAAAGGATTGAAGTCCCATTAGCAGATCTGAATAAAGTGTAAAAGAAATTCTTCTCTGAACACATGAGAAACCATCCTGATGACCTAGATTTTAATTAAAATTTCACTAGATATGTAAACTCTGGGAGACTCAAACATAGCTTCACAATGAAATAAATCAATATTTGATATGCTTCAGATATCTGAAGCCTAAAATATTCAGACAGTCAGTCAACATTAGTGGAAAACAATTTGTAAGAAAAGCATGTAAAGAGAATTGGCCACCACCATGCACCTGCTGAAACACTGTATATAATCCCAGTTAACATAAGAAAAACTAACCTCATTCCAATTGAGAAACCCACACATTTTTGAAAGCCTGATTTGCCTTCAAATACCTCATATTACACACCATGGTATGTTCTTTCAATATTTAATCCATAAAAAGAAAATTTATATTATCCTCAAACATGTTTCATGTCTTCAATAAAATATTTAATAAACCTTAAGAGGCATAGTTCTTTAGAGTTCTTTCAAAATCAAACATAATTCTTGCTTTATATTTTTTCAGATATGTTTAAAGTAATAATATTCAACACCCACTTCCCAAAAATCTCAGTCACAATCCACTTCTTTTTGCTACTGATAGTCTTAGGAAAGCAAGACACAAAGGCTTTCTTTTATCTTTTGTTGAGAAAATTGCACTTATACTCTTACTTAACATCAGATTTTAAAATGAGTAAATTATGGCCTTTATTGAAAGAAACAAGTTCTTAAAATGGAGCCCATCAGCACTAGGTAGTCCCCAAGGATCTTACAGCTGATTACAAATGCAAGTTTAAAAAAAGAAAAAAGAAAAAGCAGTTTGTATGGAATACAGGGCATACTGGAAGTTTATATCTACTGGTAAAGTTAAAAGGTTACAAATAAATATTTGCCTAAAGTCATTTTTCACTTTTATTACAGTGTTACCGCAGAGATTGGGTAGAGTAACAGTATAGGTTGAGTTTAGAATAAGCCTAGGCAAAATTCCAGAATAATCTAAATTTCCAAATCCCTGCTTTAAGTTAAACCATGAGATTGACATTTTTACAGGCCAGAAACGGTGAATATCAGCAATTTTGTATGATTTAACCTCAACACTCTCTGGAGCTCTCCTTCTCTTCCCCCAAATTACAGATGTCAATTGCCTCTCTACTGTCCAGACCCCCAAGACTCCAGATGTATGGCATCACACCACTTTGTGTGCCTTCGATCCTTGAGACTCCAAAACCAGCTCTCACTTGCTCCAGGTAAATTCTGAAGTCGAGGAAGTTTAGATAAAGTTGAGGAATTTAGTCCATGAGGGAATTATTTAGGGATGGATGGGCCTTCTAGGACTACTTAAATTAAACCATACAATGCAGACAAACTCTCTAGCCTATATATCTATAAAAAAAACTAACAAAAATAAAAATGAAAGAATTTCACTGCAGCTATTAGCAAGTCTACACATTATAATAATGTTATTCAAGAATATATCTCTAGAGATCACTTCTCTTTCAACTAAAATCTAGAATGATTGCTGGTAGTTAAAATATTTATTTAACTCAAGAGCTATTTGAGTGATTTCTTTTCCTTTCAGAACTAGTTTTCCAAGGGAGCCTAATTCAAACTTATGAACATGTCATGTATACAATATTTTTTACATCATTCCAAGTTTCTGTTTCCTTATCAGTAATTCAATTCCACTCTGCCCAGCCACATTGGCTGTCATTTTATGTGCATTAGCGCACCATGGTGACTAGAAGCATAGACTCCAGGTCTGCCGAGGTTTGAGCCCTGGCTCTGCCACATATGTGTGTAGCAGCTACATGGCTTTGGGAAGTTGCTTAACTTCCTGTGACTCAGTTTCCTCTTCTACACAGGAGGGATAACACTACTTATCTTGCGGACATATTATAAGGATTTATGTGAATTCAACTAAATGAGCTAATATTTGTAAGTGTTTAGCGGTGTGACTGGCCTACCATTCAATGTTTGTTAAATAAAATGTAGCCACAGGGAAAAGAAGAGGGCACAAGGAAGCTATGATTTAGGAAACTGGTGTAAGGGGCCAAAACTTTAAGGAAAAGCTCACATTTTCTAGAAGAAAGAGGCCAAAGAGGAAGAGGCCATAGGGAAACCCTGTGTCATAACAGGTCTAAAACCTTACAAAGAAGAGGCATTTTATGTAGGGTGAGAGAAAGAGAAAAGCTCCACTTCCCACTTGGAGCTCAGGGGTTGGGGGTAACCAACCTGCCCATTGTTACCTCCACAGCTGAGAGAAGCCATCATTAGGCATGGAGATGGCCTTATTTAGCCCTTCTGAGTTGGGGTAGGGTATTGATCACTGGGTCTCATCATAAAGCTTCTCAGATGAAGTTGCTTTAGTAATGGGGTAATAGGACCCTATAGACAAGGTGGCCAATCAAAATAAACAAAGGTAGGGGTTCTTTGCAGGGAGTAGAATGAGAATAGAATCCCAGGAGAGTTGACCTGGAGCCACATCAACTGAGTACCTTAGTTAAGGGAGGAGAGACCACAGTCATGATTGGTACCAGCAGCAGACTCACAGAGTACTCAGGAATGGAACGAGACAGACAGCACCACATAGATACCAGTTCTCACACCCTTGAAGATGAGCTCCACCAGATTGCACCATCTCTTCAACCCCTGCAAACCCATATTGGAGAAAAGCAGGAGGAAAGGAAGAGTATCTGAAAACTAAGTTTTTCAAAAAGTGACTGAGCTACACAAGAGGCTATTGAAAGTTTTACTGAATTTACCAAATTAATATATCATTTTCTCCTCTACTCCATAGGGCAGGGCTCATGTAGTATACTGTATTAGCTATGAAAAAATAAAACCATATCTTTATCACCCCTTTGAGCACACAGAAGGTAAAATGGTCACCCTGTTAGAAACACAATGGGAAAAAGGCACATTTGATTGTAAGGCCAATTTTGGCCTTTTAAAGCCTTCATAGATTTTTAAAGGGAAAGATAACATAACATCCAGAGCACAGGCTTAGGAGACTGGTTGCCTTGGTTCAAACACCAGTTGCATCCCTGTCTTATGTGGGTTCTGTAGGGCAAGTTATTTAACTTCTTGGTGCCTCATTGCCAACACCTGTAAAAAGAAGACATTAACCATTTCTATCTCAAATGTTTGCTGTAAAATAACATATACACATCATAATATTTTCTGTTGTGGGATAGATTTCAGATAAGTGTACAAGCAAAACCTTGACATAGTTCCTGGCACATAGGATGCAGTCAGCTAAAACTGGCAGTAAATACACCATTCAACAGAATTGCATTAGTCAAAAGCAAGTTGACCACATTCAACCAGCTAAACCTATTACAGAAAAGATTTTTTCAAAATGGTCATTTGACAAGAATGTGGATAGACCTCTGGCCTTACTTTCAGTGGCATGCATATAGTCTGACTGCTATTTTAAAGTTAGTTTTTCATTATCTGTGTCCAGCCTATGCATATAGTTTATATGATTTTTACCATTGAGTCCACAGAGCAATTTTGTAGAAGTGGAAAATGATCAGTTTCTTTAAACCAATTATCAGAATTAAACTACCTCGTGGAACCAAATGACTCAGAGAATAATTTATTTTGAGCTTAGCAATGCAGAAAATGGGATTTTCATTAATTATTTACTTTTGATCTCTTTAACAATTAACCCAATGTTATAAGCATAGTCTTCTTAAGATATGGGAATATTCAGAAAGCACCAAAGACCTTACAAGACAAACTGTAAATCATCATCAATCTTACCATATGGAGATAACCACCGTTTTGGTAAATTAGAATAAATAAATAATTATATATATATTATATGTGTGTATATATACAAACTGGCATTTTTCTGTAGTTGTTTTGCATTCTGCTTTTACTTAACATTATATTATCAAATATCATACAATAATCTTTGAAAATATATTTTAATATATACATACTCTATCATTCAATAAATATGCAACTTTTTATTTAGCCATTTCCCATTTTTAAATAAAAAATAATATGATAGGGCCATAACTGAAGTATAAACAAAGAATTACATTAACACAGATAAAGAAGCACTCAGCTCTACCCAGGAAAATAAATGGCAGCTTTAAAGAGCTGGTGTCTTGTTAGATGACTCTTAAAGATGAGAAGAAATTCATGTTGTAGACTAGGGTGGCAACAGCATTACAAAGGAAATAGCTTGAGCAAAAGCATTAACACTTAGCAGTACATGAACATTTTAGTAATGTCAAATAACATGAAGGAACAAGTCTACACAGAACATGGAATGAGTGATGGTGAAAAGAATGAACCATGAAGACAGACTGCAAAGTGTCCTGCAGATCTTTCTAGGGAAACTCAAGTTTATCCTATGGGCAAGAGGGAGGCACCAACACTATCTATTAGAGTCATAGATAAGATCAATGTTTTAGAAATGCATTGTATAAAAGATAAAACACTGTTTGGGGGATCAAAGGACCAATTTCCCCTGAGGCCAACTTCCCCATATGTGAAATTATATTTCACAGTGTTGCTCTGAGGATTAAATGATATAAACTAGTAAGTGCCCAATGAATGATAGTTAAATGTGAATTTACTACAAGTAGCAACTCATTTTGAAGGAGGGAGAGTGTAAAGCACAGTGTCCTGGAAATTGTGGTAGTCCAAGCAAGAGGTAGTAAGTGACTAAATACAGAAAATAAATGGCAGTAGCAAAGCAAGTAACCCTAAGGATTCAATATTTCAGAGATCTAAAAGACAGGACTTGATAACCAACAGGACAAGGGTAGTGGGAACAATGAAGAAAAAAATGAAATCATGAAGTGTCACTAGAATGACAAGTGAACAAGAAATGAAACAAGGCAACTCAACAGAGGAGAAAAATGAATGTCTTGAAACCTTGAGCAAAATTAAGACCATGTGTCTTTGGACTATATTAGATGAATACTAAGTCACAATTAGGTGAATTTAATCAATATCAGTAACAAGGATAGTTTGGAGACTAAAACACTTTTCTGTCCACAATTTCTAGGTAAAGTAAAAGTGAAGATCAAATAGCTCAAACAAGTTTTATAAAAAGGGCAATATTCCTTACTTCAATCTTCCCTACACCTATGCCTTGGGGAAGGTGTTGAATGTAGTTGCAAAGATGTCACAATATAATAGACCCATGACAAACACACACACACAGACACACCTACACCTACTATATAGACTACATATATATATGGTATGCATATACTGTCTAAGATATATATGTGTTTGTATGAGCTTCAGGAGTATGGCAATAAAACAAAATAACAGTGGATAAATAGACAAATAGATAGACACATATATGCATACTCACATACATACACTGTATAAACTAATATATACTATGTATTTCTAAGGTATATATATTTGGTGTAAGATATATATGTGTGCATATGTGTATATATTATTATACATATTAAATTATATAAATATATGCTATACATATTAGAAATTGCAGACTTGTGGCCAAGGAATAAAGGATTTCCTGACTTCTATCCTGTGTGCCTGCAGAAGGGGATGAGGAAGCCAGACTTACAAGCCTGTTCTGAGCATCTTGAAGCTGCTATTCTAGAGCAGCTGTGTCCTTTACACAAGGGAAGCTTCCCCTTGTATCCTAATTGGGCATGAAATCTGACTCACCAGCACAAGTTATATTGGAGCCAGCCAAATGAGCAGCTGCCTGTGAAACCTCTTGAATAACCCACATCCAGTGACTGAAATTGATGTGGGATGAAACATTGGGCCCATGTTAACCTGGCAGATGCTACAAAGAATTCAAGTCACCTTAATTCTTACCACACACTGCAATGAATTGTCCTAGTTTGTTTGTTCTCACAGCTTCTTAGAGACTAGAAGTGGAACAAGAGCCCAGATATTTTTATCCTGATGCCAGATTTAATGACATAATATTGGTATGATAAGTTATTCCTTTTATATACAAACTCACTGTTACAGATTAGAGAGAATGCTCCCAGTGAGGAGTTTGGTCTTGAGAGAATGTCATCAACTGATGATTTGAAGATTAGCATCTCACTAAACCACCTGTGGTTACTATCTATTACTAGTGAGTCTCTTCCAGAATCCTGGCAAACATTGTGTCCTGAAGGCCAGATACCAGAGTGCTCAAAATCATAGACTCTGGAATCAGACAGCCTAGGATAGACTCGGGTCTACCAATTATCTCTAGGTGATGCTGGACAAGTTATTTAACCTCTCTGATCTTTAGCTGTCTCATCTGAGGGTCACATTGTTTTTAACACATCAGAGTGCTGTGTGAGTCCATTACAATAGTAGGTATAAAGTGCTTGGTATGTAGAAAGAGCTCAATAACATTAGTTATTAGTATTAAATGGCATTTTTTAAATTAAAACAGTCACAGAATCTAGGTTGGTTTTAGGAATACAGTGAGACAAAAACAAGAGGACTCCTATATTTAAAAAAATAAAACCTATTTCTCTGCTGAATAGAATTCCAAAATTAGCAATTCCTTTTTTTATATTTTTTAAAAATATTTCAGTCCTTAAGAATTAAGAATTTATTCACACACTATAAATCTCTCTTCTCTAGAGACTTAGAGAAGAATCTAAAAGATATTGGCTAAAGATATCAGATAAAGAAATTGGCTAATTTGTATTCCAGATACCTTAAAAAAGAAATTCTATCTCCAAACGTGCTACCTTGTTCAAAAGAAAAAACTTGGACTTTGGAAAATAAGCTTCAACATATCTCATGATGTCTAATGAAAATTATTGATTTATATTCCCTTCTGATCACTAATTAGAGTTAATGCAACTTAATGACCCAGCTTCTCTCAAAATTATCATGATAGAGACACCCTAAGGAGCTACATATGCTCATCCTGGACATGATGGTAAGAGAGAATACTATTCAAGAGACTAAATAGTAATGCCCTGAACACCAGAATTATAGGGGAATAGGCAGTTTAGGTCAGTTTGACACGGAAAAGCCAATTTAATTAGTTTCAATAATTGTACTGAAATTTATTTCTACCTTATTAAATACACAGATATACATACATTATATCTTGATGCTGCTCCATAAATCTTAGGAACTTCAGAGCACATCTCTGGGACAATCTCTTGTTCATAGATAAAGAAGCTGAGGCATAGAACAGGTAATTGTTTAAGCCCATCCAACAACTTCCTACCAAACTAAAGAGTCCTAGCTCAAGTTTCCTGATGCTCCCTGTACTGTGTTCCTGTTTTAATTTTTCTTTAAAGATTCTTCATGGTGAAATGCCTCTGGTTTCCAGTTCGGGAGTTAGATTATGAGCATCCAGACATTCAGGGCAGACATGACAGGAGACTGAGCTCAAACAGAAATGCCCCAGTTATATCCTAATGATCCTCTGATAGTGATTTATTTTCTTATTTGTCTCTTTCTCCTAGAAGTGAAGAGCATGGAAGAGGGAGGGGGATCCAGTTACATGAAGAGGTAGGTAATAAACTTCTCAATAATTCAAGCTGTATTCTATGGCAACGCCATAATGACCTGTAGGAGTTAATGTGCTCCTAATTCCTTTCTTTGTTGTATTTTCATGGGACTGTATGTTATGAGAAGCCATTTTCTGCAAGCAGATGTTTCCATACACTTAACTGGTTCCTCCTTGGAGAGGTCCTCCAACACCAGGGCTCCTGGGGACGTTCCCTGAGAGTCCCCGGGGGCAGAGCTGTTATTTCTTTCCATAGCTATGGAGAGGCACTAGCATAGCCTTCTCTCCTCACCGCCTGCCCAGGTCTTAGTTTTTCTTGACTACAGTCTCAGTAGGTATTCAACTTATATGGAATCCTCACCTTCACCACTGTCACTTTGACCCCTCTTGCCCAACCCTATTATGACCTCTTTGTAATGGGCTAAAGAGAAAAATAAATTTAAATTGCTCTAACCTTCAAAACAGCACAATTATCCTGCCTAGTTTAGAAACTGCTTACCTCAGAAAATGGGCCCAGAGAGAAGAAAATGTTCACAGGTAAGAAAGAAGAACAATTTTGGCATGCATTACAGATAGGGACCATCTATAATGATACCATGTGCAGGAAAATGTAATTACCGCTAATGTTTCACACAGAAGTGCATGCACATGCACACACACCACTTCACAGATGCTTACATTTGATCAGATTTGTTTGAAACTAGTTGCTCTTTACTCCATTACAGATTCTTCAAACAGAGACCAAAAATGGCATTCCTTGATGTGATCAATATAATCTCATATGGATAAACACTAAGGAGTTACTTACAAAATTTAAGAGAACTTTCTTGTTATTAAATGATATACTAAAAAACAAACAAACTTCTTTCACACATTCCAACTACAAAAACTATTCAGGCTCAGGGCCATCTATATGCATATTCTACTTTTCAAATGCCTGCCCTCCGGAAATTCTCCTAGTCCTTTTGAGTAACTTATCCATAAAATTCATTTCCCTTTTCTTGTCATTCATTAACAAGCTTCATAAGTGGAATGACAGTCCTCCTAAATTAAGCACTGTATACTTCAGGCTAATTTTATGTTTTTTATCACAATAGCAGGGCAGTACTAGCAGCCTATTATTTTGTCAGGTTTCTCATTTAGCAAAGCAGCTTCAATTTATTAACAGTGAGGAGTGAGCATGAATCAATATGTTTCATTGGGCAATGTGTCATTTGTTAATCGGATATTGATGAGATTATTGACGCGCAGCTAATTAATCTCAAGCCCCGTGCTAGCCTTCATATGTTTCCTTAATTATGTCCTTCATCTTAGTCTCCCTGCTTTAGCACCCAGACGCACGACTGTAGACAGTGAGTGAGGTAAGCTGTCAGAGGTTCTTTTCACACATTTACAATCCCTTGACAATGAAATTATTTTCTTAGTTGTAAATAGGTATCAAAAAGATATTTAATAACATTTGGCAGCAGATTGATATTGATTGGTGTGGGCTTGCTTCGAATCCAGCAGCCACAGATTTTTGCCTCAGAAGGGGACTATTAAAAAAGAAAATGTTTAATTAGTGTTAAACAATTGCATAAGTCAGTTGTCATCTGCTGTCTAGAATTTAAAAATTGCTCTTCTGTGGACATTGTTTATTACCCATGGTTGAATATTTCAGAGAGTTTTGTTTTGTTTTCTTGTTCACCTTAACTCTTCATTGCCATTTTCTTAGCCATGGGCAGTATTCATGGGAATGGAAACTTCAGAGGGACCCAAGCCCTATGGAATTTTGCCAAAAAACTCGTATGTATGACCCATGGACATGAACTAAGGTGGGTGTTGCTGGAAGGAATGGGAGTACAAAGCAGAGGAGGGCAAAGGAGAAAAAATGGGACAACTGTAATAGCATAATCAATAAAATATACTTAGTATAAAATAAAATAAATGAAATAAAAATTAATTCAGCCAAAACTTAATACAATTACTGTTCCACTATCTGTACCTGTAAGTCCATATATGTAGTAACAAAAATCTTTATATTAAAATAGTACTTCACTTTCCCATTTGATTTGGCTTCCTGAACTTCTAACTCAAACTGGTAGTACAAGCTCTAGTCCCATTCATCATCTCCATCAGTCTTTTCCATGTGAAAACCATTCTGAGCCTTAACTTACTCATCTGCAAAATGGGACTTGATTAACTCACAAAGCTATTGTGAGGACACATAATATGTGAGGACACTTAGGGTTTCTAGGATGCTATCAATTACTAGGCATGATTCATTTTGGTATGAGTATTATTTACAAGAGTCCCAATGTTTATTTCAAACCTGTGTGAGAATTGCAATGGATGTATGATAATTAGCTTGTTACTATATTTCTGTCCATTTGTGAATGCCACACATAAGGTCACATGGCATAATGTAGCAAAGAGAGAGTGAGATGGTGTCAGGTGATGGGTTTGGACTGGCACTCTCCCTCACTTAGGGTTTTCTTATGTCTAAGATGAGAGAAGGAAAGGTTCATCATGAGGTTCCTTTAGCTCTTTGACAAATCTAAGACATCATTTACTAGAAGTGTGGAATGTAATAAGGACCTCTCGTTTGAAACAAACTTATTTCTATGCTTTTGGCATCCTTATGAATAAAAGGGCCTCTGAACAATTACAATTACAAATACAGAGCTAGACTTAAATGCAGGCTACTTCTTTGTTAGCTACTGTTCCTTTACTATGGATATAAGTGTCCATTTTTTCTTCTTAACCTATAGATTACCATTGAGTCTAACAGAGAGAAATTTCAATGCTTACATGATTTTTTGATCAAAAATGTTTCTCACTCTTCATGGCATATGCATGTATGAGAGTATCAAGATGATTTTTAAAAAATAAAGAAAAAAAAGAGAGAGAAGATGGCGGCACGGTAAGAGGATGCACATCCTTCTGCCCCCTTCACACAGGTGAAAAACTGGGTCAATTTACAATGGAGCACAGCAAACAGACACCAGAAACACAGCATATTTGAAAACAGGAGACCAAAAATTGGACAAAGTGGACATTGAAAAACCAGACAGTAAGGAGAGTACTCCAGCAACGTGGAGACAAGGGCGGGGGCTGAGATGCCAAGCCAGTGCTGGCCATAAGACTCTAGGGAGGGAGTTGGGTCAACCACTCCCTGATCATCCAAACAAGGTTTCAGCAGCACCAGGATAAACCCGGTTGCTTGAAATCTCACAGAGGAGTTAAGATCTCATAGCCCTGGGAGGACTGAGTGTTGGACCTTGCACTTCTGTCTACACCCATGCGCCATTGTGAACAGTGGCCCGGGGATCTGTTCACACCAGCGCACCACTGAGAGACCCGAGGTGCAGCCGCTGGGTGCTACGATCTCTCAGCCCCCCACGTGCGCACTCGCGCCAGCAGGGAGCAGTGATGCTGTCTCTCAGTGCCTTTGTGCCATCAGAGACCTGACTGGGCTGCTGGGAGATCTTAGACACCGGGTTTACAACCTGCGTGGGGGTTGATTCGTGCTCACAGGACAGTTGGCACCTGTGCAGGGAAGGCTGAAAGATCATCAGCACTTGTGCGCACATGACTGGGGTAGGAGACTGCTGCCGCAGAAGACACACCTGAGGCTCTGTGTGGAGAGGCCTGGGTAGCTCTGAGGATAATAAGCCAAAGGAAACTGAGTGCTGAACAAGGAGAAAAACAATACGGTCACCCCTTGGCCACTGCAGTCATCAAGGCCAGAAAAACCAGCTTGGCAAGATTGATAACAGCAAGAGTTGGTGGTTTTGGTGTTTTTCGGTTTTTTGATTTCTTTTTTTTTTGGGGGGGGGGTTCTTTTTCTCTTTTTTATTATCAATTTTTCATTATTTTGATATTTTTATCCCTCAACTCCTTCTTGCTTCTCATTACTTCTTTCTTGTTTTATTCCTTCTTCCTTTTTTTCAAGCTTATCTCTTCTTCCTTTCTTTTTTCTTCCTTTCTTTTTATTCTGCTTTTCTTTATTCTCTTTTCATTTTTTTATTTCCTTTTCCTTCTTTTCTTTTTTTCCTTTCCTTCTCTTTTCTCTTTTTAAAAACCTACAAGTGAGACAAAAACAAAACAAAACAAAACTAAAAAACCCTGAAACGGTGGAAAAACCAGAGTTGGTCCAAAAGAGGGGGCATTTCAAACCTGAGACACTGGAAGCTGTGCACACCAGGAAACCCAAAGGAGACAGCACCACTGAATCTCACAGGCATTCTACCATGGAAGTTCAAACCATAAACCCACGGAACCAGAACAAATCAATTGAAGATACTGAGCCTAACAAGAAGAGCGTCACAAACAATGGGAATACAAAGAATCAATCCCCAAAGGAAAGAAAAGGAGGAAGCCCCAGAAAGAATGCTAAATTAAATGGAGGCAACTCAACTATCAGATTTTGAGTTCAAAGCAATGGTTGTCAGGAAACTCCATGAGCTCTTAATGAACTACCCGAAACTACAGGGAAGCTACAAGGAACTCACTGCAAACTATATCAACATGAAAAAGGAAATAGAAACTATCAACAAGGGCCAAGAGGAAATGAAAAATACAATTTCTGAACTGAAGAACACAGTGGAAGGAATGAAAAGCAGAATTGATGAAGCAGAAGATCAGATCAGTGAGTTGGAGGACCAAGTAGAAAAAAACACCCAGAAAGAGCAAGAAAAGGAAAAGAGGCTCAGAAAGAATGAAGAGGGATTAAGAGAAATGTAAGACAATATGAAATTTAATAATATCTGTATAATAGGGATACCAGAGGGAGAAGAAGAGCAAGGGATAGAAAACCTATTTGAAAAAGTAATGATGGAAAACTTCCCTAATTTGATGAGGGAAAACATCACACAAATCCAGGAATCACAGAGAGTCCCAATCAAGAGGAACCCAAAGAAGCCCACTTCAAGACACATCATAATTAAAATGGCAAAATCCCAAGACAAAGAGAGAATCTTAAAGGCAGCAAGAGAGAAAAAGGAAGTAACATACAAGGGAGCCCCGATTAGGTTAGCATCCTACTTCTCAATGGAAAAACTCCAAGCCAGAAGAGAATGGCAAGAAATATTCCAAGTAATGAGAACCAAAGGCCTGCAACCAAGGCTACTTTACCCAGCAAGGCTTTCAATCAAGATAGAAGGCCAAATAAGGAGCTTCCCAGACAAAAGAAGTCTAAAAGAATACACTTCTACCAAACCAGCTCTTCAAGAGATACTAAAGGGCCTGCTTGAAGGAAAGGAAGGAAAGGAGAAAGACAGGGAGAGGAACACAGGAACAAAAATGGCAATGAATAAGTACCTATCAATAATAACCTTAAATGTAAATGGATTAAATGCTCCGATCAAAAGGTATAGAATAGCTGAATGGATAAGAAAGCATGACCCACACATATGCTGCCTACAAGACCCACCTCAGGACAAAAGACCTACACAGACTCAAAGTGAAGGGCTGGAAACAAATTTTCCAAGCAAATGGACAGGAAAAGAAAGCCGGGGTAGCAATACTCATATCAAACAAAATAGACTTCAAAAGAAGAGCCATAAAGAGAGATCCAGAAGGTCACTTCATAATACTCAAGGGAAGAATCCACCAGGAAGACATAAACATTGTAAATACATATGCACCCAACATAGGAGCACCTAAATACATCAAGAAAATCTTGGAGGACTTCAAGAAAGATATTGATAGCAATACAATAATAGTAGGGGATTTTAACACCCCGCTGTCAAAAATGGACAGATCTTCTAAACAAAATATCAACAAAGATATCATGGCATTGAATGACACCTTAGAGAAATGGACTTAACTGATATATATAGAGCACTTCATCCCAAAGAAACTAAATACACTTTGAACTCAAATGCACATGGAACATTCTCAAAGATAAACCACATGATAGGTCATAAAACTAACCTCATCAAATTCAAGAAAATTGAAATCATACCAAGCATCTTCACCGACCACAAGGGACTGAAACTAGAAACCAACCCCAAGGGGGAAAACACAAAGTCCTCAAAGTCATGGAGATTGAATAGCATGCTATTGAACAATGAATGGGTCAAGAATGAAATTAGGGAGGAAATCAAAAGTTTCTGGAAACAAATGAAAATGAACTCACAACAACCCAAAACTTATGGGACACAGCAAAGGCAGTCCTCAGAGGAAAGTTCATAGCAATACAGGCCTACCTAAAAAAAAGATAGAAACATGTCAAACAAACAACTTAACTCTATGCCTACAAAAACTCGAGGATCAACAGCAAAGAAAGCCCAGAGCAAGTAGAAGGAAGGAAATAACTAAGATCAGAGCAGAATTCAATGACGTAGAGACTAAAAGCACAATTCTAAAGATCAATGAATCCAGGAGCTGGTTCTTTGAAAAGATAAACAAAATTGACAAGCCTTTAAGCAGGCTCATCAAGAAAAAAAGAGAGAGGACCCAAATAAACACAATCAGAAATGAAAGAGGAGAGATTACAACTGACAACACAGAAATACAAAGGATTGTAAGAAATTACTATGAAGAACTGTATGCTAAGAAATTTGAAAACTTAGGTGAAATGGACAAGTTCCTAGAAAAATATAATCTCCCAAATCTCAATGAAGAAGAAGCAGAAACCCTGAACTGACCAATAACAGCAGATGAAATAGAAGCAGTAATCAAAACACTCCCAACACACAAAAGCCCTGGACCAGATGGTTTCACAGGAGAATTTTACAAAGCATTTAAGAAAGAGCTAACCCCTATCCTTCACAAACTTTTTGAAAAAAATCCAATATGATGGATGACTCCCAAACTCTTTTTATAAAGCCAGAATCATTCTAATCCCCAAACTAGATAAAGACATAACAAGGAAAGAAAACTTCAGGCCCATATTGCTGATGAACATAGACACTAAAATCCTCAACAAAATATTGGCAAACCCCATCCAACAATACATTAAAAAGATCATACATCATGACCAAGTGGGATTCATCCCAGGGATGCAAGGTTGGTTTAACATTC
>PVKU01016282.1:0-15188 GCA_004027475.1 Anoura caudifer | reverse complement strand
GGTGGGGCCTGGATGCTGCAGAAATGGCCACAATGACAGCTGGGACTCCATAGCCCACAGGGAACATGAACTTCTTCATGAACCTGCTCACACTGGAGTAGTTGACCACAGTGAGGTTGCGTGCAGTGAGGAAGAGGTGCAGGCCCTCCAGCAGCATCCAGGTGAAGGAGGCCAGGTAGAGGTAGTGTAAGGCACCTGCGATGATGGCGCACAGCACCTGGGGGAGCAGTCAGAGTCACCAGGCAGCATTGTCAGGGGCAGCATGGCCCCAGGACTTGTCCTGTGCCTTGCCACTGGGAAGACCTCTGTTGTATATGAAGGAATTGTCAAAAGAGAGTACATTCTCTAGTTGGGTCAGTCAGTGTGAAATTGGCTACTCACCCCTCTAACCTTCCCAGAAGCGAAGGACATTTTATTAAGGGGTCCAGTGCAGCATGGCCCCATGAATTCCACATCCCCTGGGCAGGACAAGTGTCCTTGGGAATGTCAGTACCTTAATCTCCGTTCTGTTGATGGCCGTGAGGAAGAGCAGGTGGGCCAGGAAGAGGCAGATGCAGAGCTGCAGGTGGAGGGAGGTGCTGGTGTTCTGGATGGCTTTGCACAGCAGGAAGGTGAGGGCCGCCAGGAGGAGGCACAGCAGAGAGAGGCTCAGCCCCACATAGGTGATCACATCCAGGGTAGGATCCTCCTCCTGGGACCCAGAAAAGAGGATATCTTAGTCACACTTTCCTGTTCTGGGGCAATAAAACTTCCACCATTTACAGTTTTCTTTTCTTTTCTTTCTTTCTTTCTTTCATTTTTTTTTTCAGGAGGAGTAGGGGCAGAGAGTGTATAGCAAAGTTAGGAATGGGGGCAGAACTACATAAAATAGTGATATTTATGGATACTGTTAGAATTTTCTGGGGTTCTGAACTGATTAATTCAGACTGGAAAAACCAAATATAAGAGAGTTCTCAGTCAAGACCAAGCCCTGGAAATCACAGGGTTCATTTTCCTTTAGACTTCTGGTCATGACTAAGCTATAGGTGACCATGTGAGGGTCTCAGGGGTACACAGTTTGAGGGTCTCAGGGGTACACAACTTCGGGTTGCTGTGTGACCAAGTCTGTGCCTGGAGACTCAACGTCCAGGGATCAGCTCCCCACCCCAGACTCACTTACCTCATCCCTGGAACACCTCTTCCTCACAGATCAGATCCTTAGTTAAAGAAGGAAAAGTACTATGCTCTGATGCCTTTGTTTTCAATGATTAAAACTTCCCTGCCTATTTTTTCAAGTCATCTTAAAGCCATGAGGAATATTTAAAAAATTAATTTTGGTGTAAGTAGGTGAGAAAAGGAGGGAGGGAGAGAAAAACAAATGTAAAAATGATAGAGAAAATGGAGGTAAAATGTTTAAAGTTGGTGCATCTGGTTAAAGAGCAATATGGTATTATTTGCACTATTTCTATTGTGCCAACAAATCTGTAAAATTCAAATTGTTTACAAATAAACAGTAAGCCCTCTGGGTGATTTTGATGCATACTAGGTTTGAGAATCTTTGGTGTAATGAGATAAAACCAATTCCTCTACCACATAAAGAGCTCCCAGATCCATAAGAAACTTGTCAACAGGCCAATAGAAAAATGGACCAAGAAGTGAAAAACTTCTTTCCAGACACACACAACAAAAGGCTCTTAAATGGTGTTCCATTCCACTCATAATAAAAAAAGACACAAAAATTCTCCTAGATGTTGTATTTAACTCTGAGATGGATAAAAGATCCAAAACTTTGACACTGACCTTGTGCTAATGGTCTGAGGAATCACACACTGTCATGTAATGCTGGTGGGAAAGTTCTCATGTGTGACCTCTGTATGTTGACCATGGAAACATCTACCCACATACAGTTAAGAATCTGACCCAGTATACCTCTTAACTAGACACTCTAACAGGAAAAAAATGAAGTGCGTGTGAATCGTTACAACTTTATTTGAATTAGGAGACAATCATGAAATAACATGCCCACTCTGAGAAGAACTGATATGGAACTTAGGACACATTTGTGCAATGGAATGCACTGGCAGTAAAAATAATGATGTGTCACTTTGTAGGTTGGAATAATCTCTTAGGTGTAATAAATAAAAATGCAAATGCACAACAGTGAGAAATGCTGCTATGTGATTTAAAGAGGGGGAAAACAGATTTTTTAATGTATTTTATATGTATAAAATAATCATAAAAACATATAAGAGAAGCTAACAACTTTGCTTGTCTGAGGCGAGAGGATCTAGGTGTCTGGGGTTAGGAGTGAGACAGGCAATCTTCAAAGTTTCTCCTTTATTCTGTTTGAGTTTGAAACACATATATTTTAAGTCTTCAGTAAAATGGAGTAAAAACACCCTCTTCAACAAGTGCTGCTGGGAAAGCAGGACAGGCACATGCAAAAAAGTGAAACAGACCACCAACTTACACAATACACCAAAATAAACTAAAGGTGGATAAAAGACTTAAATATAAATTGTGACACCATAAAAGTCCTAGAGGAAAATGTAGGCAGGAAAATGTCAGATATCCCACACAGCAATATCTTCACCTGTATACCTCCTAGGGCAAGGCATGTAAAAGACAGAATAAACAAAGGGGACTACATCAAATTAAAAAGCTTCTTCACAGCTAAGGGAAATATCAGCAAAATGAAAGGGAACCATCTGCATGGAAAGACATATTTGCCAATGATACCTCGGACAAAGTTTTCATCTCCAAAATGCATAAAGAAGTCACACAACTCCACACCAGAAGACAAGCAATCCCATTTAAAAATGGGCAAATGACCTAAACAATCAATTCTCCAAGGAAGACATACAGAGGGCTCAGAGACGTGTGAAAGGATGCTCAGCATCACTAGCCATCAGAGAGATGCAAATTAAAACCACACTGAGATATCACCTGACACCATTCAGAATGCCATCATAAACAAATCAACAAACAACAAGTGCTGGCGAGGTTGTGGGGGAAAAGGAACCCTAGTGCACTGTTGGTGGGAATGCAGACTACTGCAGCCACTGTGGAAAACAGTATGGAAATTCCTCAGAAAACTAAAGATAGAACTGGGTTTGATCCAGTGATCCCACTACAAGGATTATACCCTAAGAATCCTGAATCACCAGTTCAAAGAACCTATGCACCCCATTGTTCATAGCAGCACAATTTACAATAGCCAAGTGCTGGAAACAACCAGTGAGCTTAGTAGTGGACTCCAAGCCTCAGATAAGATTGCAGTTATTCCAGCCTTGTTAGACACTGAGAGGAAAACTCAGCTACACCATGGCAGATTGCTGACCCGAAGAAACTGCAAAATAACAAACTTGTGTGTGTTTAAGGTGCTGCAGGCATGGGAATTTACTACACAGCAATAGACATTGAACAAAGTCCCTTCTCAGGGCTCTCACCTGCACGTCGTACTGGGCCATGAGGACGGCAAAGCTGCTGAGGTGCATGCACAGGCAGGTGGTGCTGGTGTCTCCAGTGCCCACCATCCTGCAACCTTTGGTGGCCCAGTGACCACTTCCATTCTGGCCATGCTCCCAGAAGACACAGAGCACCTGCTGCCTTGGCCCAGGCATCACTGACTGTAGGAACAGGTCACAGGTATGAGTTGTGGTTCTGGTGCCCAGAAATGCTGACCCAGATCTCACTTGTAAAGGGCTTTCCCGGGAAGATGATGCGCCCATGGGGGAGCCCCTTGAGCCCCAAGACTGTGCGCAAAACTCGGGCCTCTTCCGCACCCACAGCCCCATCCCACAGGACTCACATGCTGGAAGACAAAGGTGACTGGGGAGCTGACGTGAAGGGCTGCTTTGCTTTGACAAGTATTAACTGAGCACCTATTATGTGTCCCAGCCAGGAGCGCAGCACAGAACAAAGCAGACACAAGTCCCTGCCCTTGTGGGGCTGATATGCTTGTGGGTAGGCAGGTAGTATATAGTAAATCTAATAGATAAGCAAACCAGATAGTGTGGTAGAAGGCAATCAGTGCTATTTTCTTAAAAAAGAAAGGAGCAGGAATGGAGAAAGCTGGGGCATGATTGATTACAGGTTGTAATTCTAAAAGAGAAGGTGGCATTAGAACAAAGACTAGAAACAGGGACAGGGCTGAGTCATGTGAGGGAAAGCTGTCCCAGGCAGAGAGCACAGTAAGTGCAAAAGCCCTGGGGTACATGAAGGAAGCAGCAGAGTGGGCGAAGGTGGGGAAATGGAGACTGCTGAGGGGCCACCACGACACTTCCTACAGGGTGAACAGCAGGGTAATTCCCCTCCCCACCCAAGGACTCACAGGGTGGGAGAAGGAGAAGTTGACAGGGGAGCCTAGTTTCTCCATGTTCTGGTTGCTCAGAAAGACCGTGTTGACAGCGGACAGGAGCCTGGGCTGGCCACCACTGACAGGACCTCCATGTGTGTTTTCCAGCTGGGCTTTCTTCTCAGGGTCCAGTTCCAGCGAAGCATTGGCCAGCAATTTCTGCATGTTGCGGCTGGAGAATAAGCCTACCAGGGTGGGGCCTGGGGGACAGACAGGCTGGCTGCCTTCTCCTGCCCTCCCTCCTCCTCCCTCCCTCCTAAGAAGTACACATTAGGCATTTCCAATTGTTACCTATTTGGAACCTCCCCCCTAGCCACACCCAGCTCTTGTTCCCCATCCCTGATGTTACCTGGCTCCCCGACTCCAACTGCCTCAGCCCATTTCAGCTGCATCCGTGCATTTCTCTGGCCCAGGGTGATGGTTCCATGCCCTTTCTCCTGCATCACCAGGGACACCTCTGAGGGGAGAGGGGCAGTGACTGGGGGCTCCAGTTGCAGGGTGGGTCCTAGAGTTCGGGTGGGGCAGGAAGAGGCCTCACCTGTGTCCCAACGGGAACGGTAGGTGAAGGAGGGTTCAGGTATGCTCTTGGCCAGGGTCCTCAGGACTTCTTCCAGGTATGACAGCAGATAGGTGGCAATGTGGTGCCGGGCAGGCAGGGTCAGGGCCTCCAGGTCTCCAGGGACTTCCAGAAGCTCATCCAATGCCCTGATGACATTCTGGAGGTGAGGGGTGACAGCTGCTGGGTCACTGCAGCACAGGAACCTCCCAAAGGACCTGATCCCACTCCCTCACAAGGGGACACACCAGGGAACCACCCAGGGTGCCTGGGGGAGGCACAGGGGAGTCATTGAGCCATGGCAGTAGCCAGAAGACAAGTAGGGGGATGAGTGGATGCCTGCGAGCACCTGAAACAATGGCTCTTAACATTTATCGGTTCCTGACCTTCTGCCAGGGACTGTTCTCAGTCTGTGCTGTCCAGGACAGTCACCATGAGCCACGGGTGGTGCCGTGTCGAAGTGGTAATGTTTTGGATCCCTTGGGTTAATGCAACCTTCACATTAATTTCACTTGTTTACTTTATTTTTTTAAACAAAGCTACTGGAAAATTTAACTGACATAAGAGGCTCATATATTTCTGCCCGGCTAAGTGTGTTGCTAAAACTCACGTCTAATGCCCACTGTGTGCTGGGCACGCATCTCTGAGCCCTCTCTTAGTTCACTTAACCCTTCACAACTGCTGAATGAAGAAGGAGACTGAGCCCCACACAGGGGGAGTCACTTGCCTGTGGTCACAAGAGAAAGGTGTGCAGGAGGTGGGATTAGAACCTTTGTGGCTCAGCTCTGGAGGCAGAATTCTCCCTTGCTCCATTCTGTAGCCATTAGATCCCTCGTGAGTGTGAATGTGTGTGTGACAGTCCTGCTCTAGCCATTGGGGGACCCAGGAATCAGGGTGTATGTGTTTGTGTGATGGGGATATCCATGGGGTGTGTATGCTGTGCACACAGCCACACGTGTTTCTCTGATCAGAGGCCCTTGTTTGGGCTGCCTCCACTTACCTGGAAGCATCCCCCAGCCAGCTCCACACTGTCCTGGGGTCCCCCAGGTCCAGCCCTTACCGTGATGGTGTCCTTGGCCGAGGCAGGCCTGAAGTATCTGCCCAGATCCTGGACTTCTTCAGAAAAGCGGGAGAGACTCTGGGAGGGAGGAGAGAAGGGGTCAGAGAGCCTCATTATGCGGGGGGAGCAACACGGGGTGACGGGATAAACAGTCCCTGCTGGAATCACTCACCTGGCTCTTGATTCCAGGGGGTAGGGTCCAGGTGGGGAAGGAGATCCCTGCAGGGGAGAGAACAGAGGCTCATTAAGCGAGAGAGTGTCTGTGTATCGGAGGCAGGGTCTAGGGTCAGGCCAGGTACCTTCACACTGGGTAGTCCTTTGTTTATGCGGGAATCCAGGTTTGGGCACCAAGCCTGGGAGGCAGTGGCACACGTATGAGCCAGCAGTGTTCATGCAGAAGGTGGAGTTGTCACACTGATGCTCCCTGGAGCTGCACTCATCCACATCTGGGGACATGAAGAGGGGGTCAGGCCCTGCCTATCCCAGTGGTTCAGGCCCCTCTGCTCTCTCGTACCCTGCCCCTTCCCCTGTGAGTGCCCCCACCCCCACCCCTTGGCTGGAGGTGATGATACCAATGACCTGCAGGTACCTGAGTGGCAGACACAGGGACTATGGGAAGTGTGCAGAGGTCTGACATGTAGCAGGTGAGCCCTGCACAGATGTACAGATGTCAGGTATTGAAATACCTTTATCCCAGTTAGTGATTAGCTGCTAACTGGGTCCCCCAGGAGCCTTCCCCTAGATACCCCAGCTCCTTCCTCAGGACCCACAGTCCTTCTCCCATTTAGCCTCAAAGGAACTAATGCAGAGACAGCAGGGCATGCCCAGCATTCATTCTTGGGATCCTGTGTGTGCCACCAAGTATGTGATCAGACAGTATCACTTGTGGCCTTCAGAGTGTGTGTAGGGATCTGAACTATGAACATTCACAGATGGTGTTGTTTGGGCCATTGGGAGACCCAGGAACTGGCTTCCAGCCAGGGTAGCAGTGGCACTTGTAGCTGCCCGGGACATTGAGGCAGTGGGTGGAGTTGTGTCAGGGGTTTTGCCCCGAGGTGCATTCGTTCACATCTGAAGACAAAGCCAAAGCATCAGGCCCTCCCTGCACTCACTGCACCCACTTCTCACTGCCCAGTACTAAGGACCCCACCCTTAGTACAGAGACCACCACCTGGTGACCTTCAACTTCACCCTCTAAGCACATCATGGTGGCCTCCCTGCAAGATAGACACAGCAGGGACCATAGTCTCCAGTGTATAGGTGGCAAAACCAGGAGGGAAACTGAGTTTGTGGACTGGACTTCCTGACCAAAGACTCCTCCTACCTACCCGCTTCTGGGCCCCAGCCCATGTTCCATTTCTAGGAACAGGAAGTGACACCTCCCTTGGTTTGTATGTGACACATGAGAAAGGGGAAGTGTCCGGGGGTGTTCACAGGGGCTTCACACAAAATCCCCAGCACACAAGTCCCTGCCACCTCCTTGCTCTGTGGCAGGACTGTCCAGGGAGACAATTCCTTGGGCAGGGCCTATTATGTGGCAATTAAAAAAAGAATAAAATCTTGCCATTTGCAAGAGCATGGAAAGACCTAGAAGGTATTAGGCAAAATGAAATAAGTCAGAGAAAGACAAATACCACATGCTTTCACTTATATGTGGAATCTAAAAAACAAAACAGTGAACAAACAAAAGGAAAGAAAAGCAGGCTCATAGAAACTGAGATCACATGGATGGTTGCCAGAGGGCAGGGGGAGGGGAGTGGGTGAAAATGGTGAAGAGGAACATGGTCAATGTGTGAGAAGTTCACACCGGGACTGCTGGTTATTAGACTTAATGTGGTGGGCACACTGTAAGGTGTATAAATGTGGTGGGAAGTGGGGCTGGTGTGCAGTGATTCAGCAAGGAGCAGTGAAGGCACCTCTCCTGATTTTTTTTAAGGTATCCCCTGGACTGGCAGAAAGTGGTGAGAATCCACCTGTGAGCAAGGCCCATGGTGGGCAAGGGCTAGGTGACTGGAAGGGAAAGCCAGTGCTGAAAGCCAAGGGGTGACAGGTGTTTCTGTTACCTGGTCCCTTGGGTTCCCATCGGGACACAGACCTGGGGACCTGAGTGGGACTGTCTCTATCTTCTGTCTGCCAATGGTCTGGGCCCCTGTGGTGACTGGGTTGACCCTCTTGGGAAAAGGTCCAGCCTGAGAGAGTGGTCCCCTATGATGCCCTCCCTTGTCATCTGGTCCAGGTGGGGGCTTCATTGTTCACGCAACAATCTGAGTTTGGAGCAAGGGTTAACATCACCCTGCCTACCACCAACACAACATCCTTCTGGGTCCCAGTCACCTGACCTGCCCTTGGGTCTGTGAATTGAAACTGTTGGGGAGTGTCAGGGTAAGTGAGGCCTTGCTCAGGGTAATGGACAGAGGCCGAGCATACATAGTGCCAGGAGGCATCTTCTCAGGTGGGGTGGTTGGCAAGGGGCGCAGCTGGCCCAGCACAGTGGGTCTGCTTTGAATCTCCCTTCCTCCCATGATGCTGGGTATGATTCCAGGGCCCATCAAGGCCTGGGTGGGAAGAGGGTTATAAGAGAGTTCCCAGTGTGACTGAGTCCATGTGGGCTCCAACTGGGGCAGAGGGTCTCATCCTGCCAGTCACTGACCATGGTGAAGAACATGGATAGTGCACTGGGACCCAAGGTGCTATGAGCTCATGAAGTCTCTTAATACCACTCCCCCTCTTGTTTCGTAAAAATAAGATTCAAGGTTGGCAGGAGGGACATTCTGAACATCTGGAAGTGGTACCCTGTGGAGGGTTCTGAGCGTGAGGTTCAGAGAGGGCAGATGACCGGGTAGGTGCCCAGGATGGCCCTCTAATGCCTGAAGAAAGTGGGGCAATAGACCCCAAACTGCAGGGACAGGGAGATGGAGGATGCAGGGTTATTCTTACCTTGACATGTGTTCTGACTCTCATGACTGAAATTCGTTGCTCCAGAAACAAGCCTGTATCCCGGGGTGCACATGCAGTAGTAGCTCCCCTCCATGTTGCGGCATTCTGCCAGTGTTCCACAGGACACTGGCTTGGGTGGCATGCACTCATTGGCATCTGAAACAAAACGGGACAAAGGGTCACCTCCCAAAGGTGTGAGTTCCAATAGGACAAAGACCTTGGCCCCCAGCCATACACTGTCATGGGGACTGAACAGAATATAGACCCAGGGTGTCACTTCTGGGCTGGGCTGGGCTAGGCTGGGCACAGCCAGCTGCTGCAGAGCCCACTGACCTCTCTGCCCACCCCAGCTGTCTGGCTGCTCAGAGGACATCTAATCTCAGACACTCTGCTGTCTCCTGATGGGGCTGCATCCTGCTTTCCAGGGCTTGAGGGGTAGATGGAGATGCTGACTCAGGCTACAAATCCTCACTGCTGGGGACCTGGAAGTGTCCTCCAGTCAGGGTGAGTGTGGCAGTGAAGGCCACCCTCAGGGCTGAGGTTGTAGAGACAGTCATGGCTGGCGGCTATCCAGGATGACACCATCATTCACACCTGAAGATAGAGCCAGGTGTCCAGCCCCTGCCCATTGAGGTCTCCACCTCCCATTACTCAGAGTGGCTCAGACTGGCACCTCACCCTCCTCATCAGGACCTCCCCCCAGCTCCCAATGTCAGCCCTTTTGCAGATGCCCCAGGATGCCTGGGGGGAGAGGGGAGTCTTCCTGTCTCCACCTCTGGAGGAAGTTGCCCCTTTATCAGAGCCCAGCACAGATGTGAAATGAGGAAGCAGCCTGCAGTTGCTCACAGCTGAGTCAGTGCAGTTTTCTGGCATCTTATCTCCTTGTTCTCTGAACTTGAGAGAGAGAGAGATGCCAATGACCAAGATCCACTTTGAGTAGCTCAGGGACCCACATAGCAGGGGCTGGACACTCACTATGGGCTAAAAGCAATGGTTTATTAAGAACAACATACACAAGAATGACTCAAAATGCAGGACAGTACCCTGGCTGGTGTGCCTCTGTGGAATGAGTGCCAGCCTGCAAACTAAATGGTCACAGGTTGGATACCCAGTCAGGGCACATGTCTGGATTATGGATCAGGTCTCCAGTTGGGGGGCAGGCTAGAGGCCACTGATCAATGTATCTCTCGCACATTGATGTTTCTCTCCCTCCCTTCCCCTCTCCCAAGAAATAAACAAATAAATTCTTTTTAAAAATATGCAGGGGCAAAATGGTAGGTCATATACATTCCAATCAGGTGACCAAAGACTTTAGAGCCTGAAAGGACTCATGGTGTCATGAGTCAGGCAGCTGGTCTCCTCCAGATCCAACTTTCTTCTCCACACCTGTGGATTTGCCTTCTAAATTCCCAGACTCAGGCTGTGGCTTTCAGCACCCAGTACAGGACAGGAGGCACTCATGTTCATTCCTCACCTGCACATTGGGACTTCTCCACTCTGTTCTCAGATAGTCACAATGGCTAGAAACCTGTCTTCAAGTTTGACAGGGCAAGGTGGAGTTGAATGGTGGAAAGTTGGAAATGAGGTGTGCACAAGTGGATGTGACAGTGGAAAATTCCCCAAGCTGACAAGTGTGCTCCCAGCAAGGAGCTGGGGTCCAGTTATAGTAGCAGTGGGATCTCCTCCACGTCACCCAGACTGCAAGTCTCCATGAGATACACACATGCGAATGCACAAAGAAACCTAGGAATGCCTCCAGGGCCACGGATGGGCCAGGCACTGGTCACAGCAACATCGTTATATTTTCTCTGATAAAATCTACCTTTCTCCAAATATTAAATAAGGCATGACACTTAGAAAACATTATAAATGTTAAAGAAGTAACAAACAAAATAATTTTAAAAAAGGAATAAAAAAACTTACCCAAAATTCCACTGCACAGAAAACTGAAAATATTAGAGGTATTTTTTCTTTTCAAACACATTAAGGGTATTTTTTATTATCAATAAATATGCAAAGACAGGAGACATAATTTCATTCATATCAGAGAGCTGGTCAGTCACTAGCAAAGCTAGACTTTGAACCCACACCACTCAGCTCCACTGTGTAAGGTCTCAGCATGCTCCTGATCATGAAATTTTATTGCCCACTTCCCTCCTCCTTCCCTGCCCTGCCACCTCTCTCTTATCCTTGACAAGGTGTCCCTGTGCTGCTCTCAAGGATGAGGTCTCTGGATGCCCCACAACCTCCCCCCACAATCTCTGTATGCCCTCCACCCCCCAAGCCTCCATACCATTACAGCTCTTTGAGGGGTCGGTGAAGATGTCCCCAGCTGAAGAGATGAATCCCGGAAGGCAGCTACAGGCAGTGGCATTGACACATGTGGAGTGCAAGGGGCACCAGGGAGCACAGGCCATGGAGGCAGAGGCTGTGGGGATGGAAACCACAGTCAGAAGGCTCAAGAAATGGAGGGAGCCAGCTGGGGTCCAAGAGTAGAGGAGGGGAGGGAAGGAAGAAATGGCTGTTATCAGAAGAGGAACAGCTAAAAAATTCTGGATACTTAGGGGGGGAAATAGCCATTCTCACTTTCAGAAGACTTTTCTGAGCCTTACTTGCAGAATAAGCCTCCTTTCCTTCACCAGCATGACTCCCCATCTTATATGACTAATGGGGATGGCTGGGCAGACTCACCTCCAGGGACCTCATTTACAGGTATAAATGCCAACAGCAGCAGAACTGAGAGTCCTGGGGCAGAAAAAAACAGACAGGAGAATTTCAACCCCTATCCTCACGGTCATTGCCCCCTTAGCAGGTAGCTCTGGCCCTGCAGCCCACAGCTGCCAGCATATCCCCCAGGCTCCTGTCCTTCACTGAGACTGAGATTCCATCTTTCCCTTCCATCTCCTGGGACCCTGAGAAATCAGTCACCAACAGACACAGTCCTCATGGAACCTCAGATGGCACAGGTAAGAACATACACACAGCTGCTGACAGGAACACATCTTAAAAACCCCAACCTCTCTCAACGGAGGGGGTACATCTTAAAGGAGAAAGTCCTCAGACTGGTGTCCCTTTGCCCAGACCCAGGTTCTTGTTCTCTGTCAATGGCACAATTATGAGGATTTCTCTTCAATGATCATTTTCCCTGATTAAGGTACCCTTTGAAGGCATACAAGAGTGTCAATTTCAGAGTTGGAGAGCCCAAAGTGTGAGCCCTAGCTCACAATATAAATGGGGATCACAGCCCTGGAATAGGGAGAAAGGAGCTGATGAGAGGTGAGAAATGAGAACTAAGACACCTGCAGGTAGAACCACTATCTCCTGGGTGAGGGACATCTCCAGGTACAGCACCATGGCTTCTATGCCTCCTTCCAAATGAGCTCCTGGCCCCCCTGTCATGCACTGAGGGCTCAACCTTTGCCCTTTAGGCCCTGAGAAATGGGGCACAGAGCAGGCTTCATGGTATGAAAATTACTACCGTGCCAAGGATATAATCTATCCAGTCTACCTGGCAGTCCATGCATGGGAGCCATGAACCCTAAGAGTGTCTTTCCTGATCTCTGTGTCCCCTGTACAGGGTCTTTCTTCTTAGGAGAAGGCAAAGATGAATTCCTCCTCCAGGCTGTATTGCCAGTTCAACACTCTGTAAGGTGACAGAGGACACCGGTGGAGAAGAAATTTGGAGTCACATGTGTCCAAGACTGCATCCCAAACTCCCACCCAGTGGCTGTGAGACTTTAGAAATGCCATCTAGTCTTTGAACCCCAATTTCCCAATGCTAAATGGGTACAGCGGTCATTATACAAGATGGGCATTATTATGATTGCACATTAGTGAAGACTAATAAAGGGCTAGCACAGTGCCTGGCTCAAAATAAACAGTCCACAGAAGTCAGCTAAGGGAAAGAATAAAAGAAGAAAAGGAAGAGCAGAGTTTCTTCCTGTTCCTGCTTTTCTTTCCTGTGTCTGCTTTACCTTCCTGTTACCTGAGACACACCTGTGTCCAGGTCAGATCCAAGGTCAGGCATAATTACATGCTCACTTTGGTTCTGCCAGGGGTCAGAGTCCAGACTTCTGTTGTTCCCTCCTTTCCCACGAAATGCTCCTCTTCTCTTACAGCTGTGTGCAGAGGTGAGGAGAGCCAGGCACCAGGGCCAGAATGCCTAAGTCCAAAAGCCAGCATGGAGCCACCCCTTGGTAAGTTATCTAGGTATTCCTTGCCTCAGATGCCCTGTCAACTATGCTTCTTCTATTTTCTAACACATGGCAGCCAAAGAAGGATGAAATGCTGTCCCGTGTGTATGAATGAAGTCATTAGTTCTCAGTATGTTACACGAGTACATGCATACCTAAAAGTGTTAATATCTTCAAGAAACTAAGCCTGTTTTCCATTTTCTTTTAACTTTTTTTATCCTTACCCAGACATTTTTTCATTGCTTTTCAACTGAGAGCAAGAGAAACACCAGTGCAAGAGAGAACCACTGATTGGTTGCCTCCTATACGTGCCTAGATGGGGGATGGAACTCACAACCTAGATATGTGCCTGACCTGAAATTGAACCCACAACCTTTCAGTTATGGGGTGATACTCAAAACAACTCAGCTACACCAGCCATGGCTTGTTTTCCATTTATTTTAAATACCCACTGCATTTGGTACAATGAACCCTCCAAAATGTCCCCACCTTTAAAAAAAAAAAGTCATGTCCCACAAATCAGAAAAGAAATATCGATATTTTCATTGAAATGTTAATCAAAATTAAGATGACCTTGATAATATCAGTTTTTACTCTATCACTGTTATTATCCTTCAAATCATTCCATGACACACACAAATTCTATAGACTACATGGCAATGTTTTCTTTAGCAAATTAGAGTTTTACAGAAAGTTTGGGTATGTACACTTCTGAAAAAATAAATTAAGTTGTGTTACAGTTAATTGTATATGTCAATTTGGCTAGATCACAATGCCCAGATGTTTGGTCAAACCTTAGTATAGATGGTGCTGTGAAGGTGTTTCTTACATGAGATTGACATTTAAATCAGTAGACTCTGAGTAAAGCAGATGACCCTCCATAATCCAGGTGGGCCTCATCCAATCAGTTGAAGATCTTAAGAGAAAAAAAAGACTGACCTCTTAAAAAAAAGGGGGGGGGACTTCCGGCCAAGATGGAGGCATAAGTGGACACAGTGTGCCTCCTCACACAACCAAAATTAAGGACAACAAAGATTTAGAATCAAGAAAACAATCAGAACTGATAGAAAATTGAACTGTACAGAAGTCTGACAACCATTCATCCAGACCAGTAAGAGGGGTGGAGTCGCAGCAGGAAAAAGTGGAGGTTAGCAGACCTGGGTGCACAGGCAGTGACTGACAGATCCAAGGCATACAGGCGGCGGCTAGCATACCCCGGGCATGGAGTGGCAATGGGCAGACCCAGTGAGACTGCGCGAGGCGGCTGGCCGACCAAGCAGTCCCAAATTCACGCGCAGATAATCCAGGTGAAGGGGAAGTGGCAAAAGAGACTGGAATCCAAGAGAGAGCAGAGCAAGCACCATTGTTCCCTCTTGGACCCCGCCCCCACATACAGCATCACAACCCAACGACTGGGCTGCCCACCCTGGGGAACACCTAAGGCTCCACCCTTCACTACATAACAGTTGTGACCAGACCAAAAAAAAAAAAAATGGCTCAAACAAGAAAACAGATCAAAGCCCCAGAGCCAATTTATCTAAGCGACCAAGAGATAGTCAACCTATTAGATGCACAGTTCAAAACACTGGTGATCAGGATGCTCAGAGAATTGGTTGATTTTGGTCACAAATTAGATGAGAAAATGAAGGCTACAATAAGTGAAATGAAGGAAAACGCATGGGGAACCAATAGTGATGGGAGGAAAACTGGGACTCAAATCAATGGAGTGGACCAGAAGGAAGAAAGAAACAACCAAACAGAAAAGAATTAAGAAATAAGAATTCAAAAAAATGAGGAGAGGCTTAGGAACCTCCAGGATAGCTTTAAACGTCCCAACATCCGACTTATAGGGGTACCAGAAGGTGAAGAGGAAGAGCAACAAGTAGAAAAGTTATTTGAACAAATAACAAAGGAGAACTTCCCCAATCTGGCAAAGGAAATAGACTTCCAGGAAGTCCAGGAAGCTCAGAGAGTCCCAAAGAAGGTGGACCCAAGGAGGAACACACCAAGGCACATCATAATTACATTAGCCAATATTAAAATGAAGGAGAGAATTCTAGAAGCAGCAAGGGATAAGGGCACAGTCACCTCCAAAGGAGTGGCCAT
>PVKU01016281.1:0-15234 GCA_004027475.1 Anoura caudifer | reverse complement strand
AAAAATATAGACCCTGTATTGTGGCCCTGATCTTTAAGCCACTTGCTTCAGTTAGTATTTATGAGGACAGATGTTACTGTACGAAGGGCTCGATATCAGTCCCTCCTGCAAGCAAACAGCACATTCGGCAGCGGCGGCCACGGTGAGAGAGCTCATGCTGCGGCCCCGTGCAAAGCCTCTGTCCCTGCCACCGAAACGATGCCATTTGTGGTCTATCCGCCAGCACTGGAGCACCCAAGGAGGGAGGTGGGGTGAATTATTCCAAACTCCTGGCCGTCCAGTGTCCACTTCTCTGGTGGGCACTGATGCAGGCCACAAAGAGGGAGCACTTTCTGTCCTCACACCTCGTTACATCTCCACGATTCTCCTCCAACTCTGCATCGCTAATCTCTCTGTCTCGCTCCTTCTCGGCCTTAGACCGCCCCGCCAAGCTCCTCACCACGCACCCACAGCCCGTGAACACCATTTCCTCGTCCGCTTTTCTTCTCAGCCAAACCTATAACCAGGCACTCTGGTCGCAGTTCTTTCCACTGGGCACGTTTCCACTTTCCACTCTCTTTTCAGGTGAGAAGTTGTTGACCTGCTTTAGTGAAAATTCCGTGTGTGGTATAGTAACCGCCATTGGGGCTACCACTTGGCAAAATTTAAAGTATCATGTTCCATATCTCATGTTCCATTAGGTTTCTGCAGGAGTAAATGGAGTCGTAAACAAATCACATTTTCTTTAGTTATTTAGGTCAGGACTAAACTCTGGATGTGCTATTGCTTCTTCCAAGTGCCTTTGTCTAGATGTCTAATTTGTAACTTCGAGACACAGCTTACGTTGAGTCGAGGACACAGGCATAGACAGAAGAGGCAGAACCCACTTGCTGTGGAAATAGCAAAGGCAAATGAACTATTCTTTACTATTAAGGCTTATGAATAATATTTTTTGTGAGAACCCTTGGAAATATGAGAACTATGATCTCTGAAAGAAGGTATCCGCCCACAGACTGGCCGATAAAAGAAAGGAAGGGAAAAAGAAAAAGAAACAATCCCAGGCTAATCCATGGGTGGACATCTTCTTTAAGGTGGACGTGGGAAGAAAAAGAAGAAATAGACAAAAGGAGGATGACAATATACATTGGGAAACATTCATGAGGGTGCACAAATATACCCTATGTGTCCCCCAAACACACAGCTAGCGAGCAGCAGAATGGGAACCGGAGGGCTCTTCCATACGATTCTAATTCCCACAACCAAGATCTATCGTCTTCTTTTCCGCAATCAAGCACCCGTGTTGAAAACGAAGTTGGAGGTGAACAGAGGCGCCGCCTGGGAGGGGACTGAGCACAGACAGTGGATCACGCTGACTCGCTCACACATGCGTAGGTTCTGTAACGGGGTCGGGTGACAGCTAGAAGCTCTACGCAACCCTTTCCTGTGTTTCTTTCTGGAAGTTCTGTAGTCTCAGGCTTTACATTTCTGTGCATGACCCTTTTCGGAGACGTGAGGGATAGGCCCCACCACTTGCTTTGCGCATGGATACTTAGCTGCTCCAGCACCGTCGTTCAGAAGAGCACACTTTCTGTGCACATTCATCCGACAGCGTTCGCACAAATCAACGCGTGATCTGAGTGTGAACGGCACAAATCAACGCGTGATCTGTGTGTGAACGTACTTCTGGATGCTCAATTTTGTTCCATTGGTCCGTATCTGTAACATTTCACCAGTATGCTCCCCAAAACAGCTTTAACTTTGAGGTCAGGTGGTGTTTTCCTGCTCAGGAAATTTCACGCAGGTAACTTTGCTTCCCTCAACGCTGACTTCCTCAGCCCTCGTACGGGGCCGTGATGCCCACCTTTCAGGATTGCATGAGAGAGAACGTACATAAAACACCCAGCTCGACACTCGGCACATGGCAGGACCTCGGTAAGCGTCAGTAATTCTTCCCATCTTTTTTCCAAGTCGGAAAATTTAGTGACCTGGCAGAGAGTCCCAGATGCATCCTCTAGAGAGATCACACTTTCCGTCACATCTAGTGCATTAACTGCCCCTAAACATCTTTACATCTCTTAAGAGGGTGACCATTATAAAAACTTCTCATCTTCCTCCCAGACCTGTAGTAACCCTGAGTAGCTAATACAGCGGTCCTCTTTATTATTCAGTTTTTCATCCAAACATTCAGGTTTCTGCCACTTGGAAACCAACCTAATGCCCATCCTTCCTTCTTGTTCCTCCTTCCTGCTTTTTCCTGAGAATTCTGGTTTTGATTTCCCATAGCGTATGAGTCTGTCTCTCAGAGAGCACGGGGAAGTTGTGCTGTTCCCTTTTACGGCCTAGAGATTATGATCAGATCAAAGGGTTATATGCCCATAACATGGTTACCTCAATTCTCACGACTCTAGACATTCATCTTCCCTCGGCAATGTCCAGGTCAGGGGATCAAATTGCCTCAGAGTTTGGGAGCTTGGGATATATGGCCTGAGCTTGTGGGCCTTGCAAAAGTGACTCTTACTCCCATTTTCTGTTGAGATCAATGAAATAATACCAATGCCGATTCTGTGACAACAAAGAACAGGATCCTCTAGGCAAGGGGAGGGCCAGGAGTCCGAGCCACACTCACGTGACTTTCTGATGACAGATGCTGCCCGTCACGGACCAGGACCCAGAGCAGTTGTCAGGGCTGCTGTCACTGGGTGAGGCTCTTACAGCAGCCTCTGTTAGTCACAGAGGTAGGGGGAGTGTTCGGGAAGAGCTCTGCAGAGAGAAGAGGGTTCTGTATATGAAAGGGGTAATTATTTCCACTGTTGGAGAAGCAACTCAAAATACATACCTACCCTGTGTGCAGTGGCCAGTGTTGTTCTACCTGTAGAAGGATGTAAATGAAAGTTGCCGTCCTCTGGAATCAAAAGATCTGTGTGTGCATAGGACCTGGTGTGTCAGTTCTGAGTTGTAAGGCACATCAGTTTCTGATCACGAGAAGGAGCGCGATAATGGACAAAAATCTCTGCTCAGCCTATCCTGTAGGGCCGTGGTGAGACTTGAGTCGGATAAATCATATAAAATGCAACTCAGAAGCAAGGCTGCATAAAGCAAGTGCTGCAAACACACACAAGACATGCCCCAGGGTACAATGCAGTGCAGACCTCACCAGGAAAGGTGGGAAGGAAGATGATTCACATCACCTGTAAAGAGTTTAGTGACCGAGCAGAAATGACTAAATACAATGCACATAGAATCTAACAAGATGATGAATAATGAGCATTGTGGAGAGCTAAATATATAGTCTAATAATTTGCTTAAATGCCCTGGAGGCAAGAGGGGATGATGATTTTGGTTGGGTGTGAGACTGTGAATTCAGGTGAAAATCAGACAGACCTGACCAGCACCTGACCATGGGAAATGAGGAAGAACAAAGTCAAAGGGAAGCAGACCGCATCCCCTCGGTAGGGCCCAAGAACTGTCGGAAGAAGGCGACAGCAAAGCTGCTTTAGCAGGTTGTTTCTCAGCAAATGCAGGAAGCAAGTTTCTTGCAGGAACAGCAGCTTTGGCTAAAGGGTCAAAGAAAGAGGTCTCTGGTGGGCAAGGCTGGCAGCAGCTGGGTACACAGCAAGAGTAGTGGCAGCAGCTGGGCCAGCAACAGGTGGTCCTACAGCAGGTGGTCGGACAGCAGGTTGGGTGGCAGCAAGGCTGGCAGCCACAGGACCCGCCACAGGTTTGTCCACAGCAGCTGGACCCACAGCAAGGGCTGCTACAGCAGCTGGGTCTGCAACAGGTGGCCCCACGGCAGCTTCGGCAGCAGCAAGGCTGGCAACAACTGGACCCACAGCAGCTGGACCCACAACAGGTGGGCTGGCAGCAGGTGGTCCCACGCAGCGAGTAAGTTGGCAGCAAGGGGAACAGCAAGAGTGGATCATGGTGTCAGGTGTAGAAGGTGGACATTTGAGCAGGAAAATTCTCAGAATGTGAAATCTTCTCTGTTAGACCTTTCACACATCCCAGATTTGGGACCAATGAACAAAATTTTCCTGGTTATTATTTATGACCTTATTTTCATGACCCGCAGACAATTGCCCAAGGAGGAAGCATTCCCTAAGTATTATGAATCTTCCGAAAATAAATGGCAGGACTGTTCTCCTAATTAACAGGTAACCCATTAGAAGTGATTTCCGGAAATGGGAGAGAGAGTCAATATCAAAAGAGTTATTAACTACGAATCATCATTTTTTGAAGACAGAGTACACCCTCTGGTCACACGCTAGTTCAAGCTACTTTGGAGAAGAGGCCAGAGCCACTGTCACCAACCACCTTCTGCCCTCGATGCTGCTCACACCGGAAGGCATCTCTGAAGACAGAGCGCGCTGCCCATGAAACAGAGACGATCATGAGTACGAGTCACTTTTTAACACATTTTGAATGAAAACCATGTTTTAACAAGATTTTTATCGGTGTTGCGCAAAATTCACATGCTGAACAGAGCAATACTACCAATAAGAATCAGAAATGACAGGAAGAAAAACGCCAAAACGCAATGCTTGGGGTTCCTTTTTTGACTCACTAATCTAGAGCCCTAACTTTTCTTAACAAACTCAAGACCCCTTCGCAGAGCGGGGGGTGCGGTGCTGCCTCCTGTTCTCCAGGGCCCCTCAGAACGGCGTTCTCAGTGGGAATTGTTTCCCGTTGACTTTCCACATCTGCGGTCCCATTGGCTTCGTGTCCTGAACTCATGACTTGAAGCTTAGGCCTCTGCCGAGTCACAGAGAAAAGAAGCACATGGACACTTAGTAACAAACAGTGGGTCTCATCCCAGCCAATCGGAGGAGAGAGATGCAGGCCTGAAAATGAGAGGATACACGCAAGGAAGAAACACAAGAGTTGAGTTGAAGGAAATATTAGAGAAGATACATAATAGAAAGGAAAAATGCATTCTACTTAATTTTGCAAGAAACATGGTTATAATGATCTAACTGAATAATTATTTACCTATTAGATAAACAATAACAAGGAAGAAGCTGCCCCAGCAGGGTATAAAAGGGGACCTGAGCAAAGAGATTCAGGAAACTCACTCTCCTGGAAACTCACCCAGAACCTCCACCCTCTGACACCATGGTCAATTCTTGTGGCTCCATCTGCTCTGACCAGGGCTGTGGCCAAGGCTGCTGCCAGGAGACCTGCTGCTGCCCTCCCACCTGCTGCCAGACCACCTGCTGCAGGACCACCTGCTGCCGCCCCAGCTGCTGCGGTTCTAGCTGCTGCCGCCCCAGCTGCTGTGGTTCTAGCTGCTGCCGCCCCAGCTGCTGTGGTTCTAGCTGCTGCCGCCCCAGCTGCTGCATTTCTAGCTGCTGCCGCCCCAGCTGCTGCCAGACTCCTTGCTGCCGCCCCAGCTGCTGTGTGTCCAGCTGCTGCCGCCCCACCTGCTGCATCTCTAGCTGCTGCCGCCCCAGCTGCTATGGTTCCAGTTATTGCAGGCCCAGCTGCTGCGTGTCCAATTGCTGCCGTCCAGTCTGCTGCCAGACCACCTGCTGCCGCACCACCTGCTGTCGCCCAGTCTGCTGTGGATCCTCTTGTTGTTGAACTTGGTTTCTCACCTCCAGCCCTGAGTCTTGTTCTCATTCCCTTTCTCCATAGCCCCTGGCCCTGTTCTAATCAGTTACTATATTTATTAATCCCTGGCACCAAGTAACTATTTAAAAAGCAACGATTTAAACTGAATACCCCACAAAAGCTCCAAGTTGGCATTCAGTCAGATGACTAAATGTCTACACTATTTCATGGGGTAGGCTTGACCTTCACACTGAATTATGTGTGATAAAGTAATGATCTCTCAATAAATACTTACTCTCCTGGTATCAGAAACATTTGTGAATCTTAATTATTTTTTAAGTGTTGATTATGAATTGGAGATAAGTTAGGTTATGTGTTAAGGGAACAAAGATACTGATTTTGCATGTATCAGTCAAAGCCTTTATCAGAGAAAATGCCAAATAATTAGTTTTTCTCCAACCAGACTGCCTACATTGTCTACCATCAAGTTTATTGAGAGACAATAAGAACATCCCTTTTACTAAACTGAATTATAAACCATTTAGCAAGATCCTTGTGCTGCTGACCTCTGGGAAGCTCGTAAGTTGAATGAGATGCAGTTCCCATCCCTCGGGTAAGTTACACAGAAATCTCAAATTTAATAGAAAGACAAATGTCAGGTAGGGTACGTAGCTAATATTGGTGAGAAAGAGGAATCTATTCTACTGGAGGAGAGTAATATATAAACATTGATTCCTAAGAATAAAATGTGTCAAGCACGCAAATTTAGAGGAATGTGCATAGGTCACAGACACGTAAGAGAAAATGAAGGAAAAGAGCAGGTGAGAGCAGAATGTTTACATTCGTATGAAGGTAATCTTTATTGAAAAGGCACCAGAAAAACTGTCTCTGCTCCAGGCTGCGGACTGGGAGCGGGGCCATCTCCTTCCCACCAGAGTGTCTCCATGTTGCCTGATTTATACTGAACGTTTGCAGGAGACATGGTTATAGTGAGCTTCTAGGTGAGAAAGCAGCTTTAAAAGGCTTGGAAATCAAGTCATTCACATCAACAGTAATAATGAGCACGCAATACTAAGAAGGAGGCAAAGTGGGAAAATGTACACAAGAAATGCTACATATTAAAGCACTGGTACAAAAAACTCCCCCCAGCGCTGAGCTGGCAAAGTCCCCAGGTCTTCACTGGTCTGTGGGTTTGCACGCCATTCTACTGAAGTGAGCCTTAAGTTTTGCGCAAATTCATCTTTCTGATACCACTTCTCCACCCATATCCTGGACCATATCCAGGGACCACTTGTATCAGAATAAGTTCATACATTATTATTATTATTGTATAAAATGAGATTTTCTGTGGCCTTAGATTTACTACATCAGACTATCTGGGGGAGAGGCTGGGAAGTCAGCATTGTTCCCGAGTTTCCAGCGTAGTTTTAAGCACACTACTGCTCCAGAGCCACTGCCCACCCGGGCTCTCCAAAGGCGCTCACTGCTCTGAAAACACGCTATGCTCTCCCGGGCCACTGTCCTTTGTGTGTGTCAGCATCTCTGGCTCAGGGTCACTCTCCATCCGGCCCTTTCTTATTCTTTAAGGTCCACATCCCTTGGCGGCATCGCTTTTAGGCAATTAGTTACTTCTTTTACCAGGAGGGAGTCCACAGCCCTAGGCTCTCTACATGGAACTATTCTTTGTATGGTTACTATTTGTTCATTCATTTCTCTACTTCTTCACACTGAGTTTCTCAAAGGCGGGGACCACATGACTCATTCGACAACCACGTGTATAGAGCCAGCCCCTGGCTGTGCTATGAGCTAGGCATGGAAGTTATGAAAAAGATCCACTAGTTTCTTTTCTTAGGAAGCTCAGCAAGGTGATGAAATGAAAACTGCCTTATGACCCAGCAATGCCACTTCTGGGCATATATTTTCAATAAAACCCCAAACACTAATTTGAAAGAATACATGCAGCCCTGTGTTCACCGAGCATTATTTACGATAGCCAAGATCTGGAAGCAACCCAAGCGCCCATCAACAGATGAGTGGACAAAAAGAGCTCCGGGACATTTACACAATGGCGTTTTGCCTGGCCAAAAAGAAGAAGGAAATCTTACGATCTGCAACAGCATGGATGAGCTTAGAGGGTGTTATGCTGAGTGAAATAAGTGAGTCATAGAAGGACAAACACCATGTGACTTTACTTACATGTATCTAAAAAGCAAAATAAGCAAATAAACGAAGTAGAAACAGACCTGCAGGTGTGGAGATGGGACGGAAGGTTGCCAGGAGGACTGGGGTTGAGGGGCTGGGCGGAAAAGGTGAAGGGATTAAGTACGAATCGGTAGTCACAGAATAGTCACGGGGATATAAAGTACAGTACAGGGAATATAACCAGTAGTATTGTAATACCTTTATATACCAGGTAGGTACTTGAAATACTCGGGGGACGACTTTGGAAAGTATATGCTTGTCTAACCCCTGCGATGTGCAGCTCAATCTAATACAAAATAATGTTGAATGTAAGCTGTTATTAAAAAATAAAAGTAAAAACGAAAGCACATGCAAAACACAAAAGTAACATGCTCCCAGAATATTAGAAGTGGGCTACCTAAGGGAGGGTGGCGGTTTGGGTGAAGACCACCAGGAAGGGCTTGCTGGAGGAGGCGACGACCCCTGACCCTTAGGGAATAAGGCAGTGCGGAGGTTCATGAGCGGTACCGGGGACGGAACTTGGGGGCTGCCGATCTCCGTGTGCCGGATGGGTCAGCGGCGGCACTCTGCAGCCCTGCAGGACTCCGGTTCGGGGCTTCTCTCAAACCCAACCAAGACCTTTCAAAATTAACAGCTCTGGCCGACATGGAGCCTGTCTGCAAACATGGACCCACTGCTGTGATCCCAGTTATGGGTCACATGGGGCTCTTCTAGGCCCCAACCCAACCCCGGCGTGACCCTGTGCACGCTCCGCACGTTGGAGGCTGTGGGGTCACTGACTCACTCTCACTCTCGGGACTGTATCTATTCCAAGGGCACGGCGCATTCCTGGGAATGTTGGTGTCGGGGTGATGGTCCATTACTTAGGTGACATAGTCCCTGAACCATCAGAAAAGGAATAGAACAACGTCCTGAATGTCTCCTACACCTTTTAAATCTCTTGCTATGACTATTACACAATAACATCTCATGAATTGGGACACAGCCCATTTGGGACATGTGCATGCTAATATTCTCTTGTTTGTACCCATATGAAATTTTGCATCTTCCATGAAATGATTGTTTGTAAGACAACTTGAGAAGGTAAATATAATTGCAGGAGATATATTTAGCTCCGTGTGGACCTACTTGGTGCTAATTGCAAGTGAATCATATCATTCTGTACCCAAGCCTTGAACTTATCACTTAGAAGTATTCTTTAGCCACAATTCTCAATTATGGTTTAAATGTATTAGGAAAAAAAAAAAAGCTAAAAGGCATTATCTTTAAAAGTCCTAGCTAACTAAATTAGACCAATCTGCTTTCTTGTTTTTTGAATCAGTGAGATTTCATTATACTGTTTCTATGGTTACATGTTATACCTTAGTATTTTATTATAAAAACATCTCTAACATTCCTTAAATGTTTTCCCAGACTCCAAAAGCTTTTACTGAGTATTTATTTATGGGGTGCCAAGGACTCTGCTCGACGTGAGGGATCCAAAGCACAGTGACACGGCTGTAGTTCCACAACGCAGGTGGGCCGAGCTCTGCGGGACAGCGAGGGGACGACACCCGATACCTGACTGAAGGAAGGAGAGGAGGTGCCGGAGGGTGCACAGGGCCAGGCTCTTGCTCGGCACGAGAGACGGAGATTTCCCAGGGAGTGGGACAGAATTGTAAAGGCCAGAGTCTGGAAAGTGTGGCTTAGACTTAGGGCAACGATTTTCAACCAGTGTGCGGCAAGAATTTTTAAAACATGCCGCACCTGAGTATTTAGTCAGGGGCACTGACTTTTGTCAAACAAAAAACCCTTAGATTGTCAAACAAAAAATAAATGACAATAGCCCACACTATAATAGCCATCCGGTGTGAATAAATCAAAATTATATCTATTTTTTGTTAGATCACTAAAATATACTTTTTGGTGTGCTGCAGAATTTTGGTAATTAGTTTATGTGTGCCCTGAGATGAAAAGGTTGAAAATTGCTGACTCAGGGCAATGAGGAAGATGGGAGAGTGATGATGATGAAGATGGAATTGGGATGGCAGGGGTATGAAGGGGGTTGGTGTCATGCTAGGGGGTTTGGGACACATCCGAAGGGGGCCACCAGGGAGTCCGCAGTCTCTGACCCTGAGTCCCTACTCTAAGTCCAGCAAAGTCATACGAAGTCTGCCAATGTCACACAAAGTCTGGCAACGTCACATGAAGCCTGGTGTGAAGCTGTCATAACAAGAAACCATAGTTCACGAGACAAGCTTCTCAGCTAAGCCCACTCTTCTGTTTTAAAATTTGATTTTCTTTAAAAAATACCGAAAAGACAAACTGTCTCTAATAATCACAACATTAAAAATCACATAAAGTGATCATCTTCTTTTTCTTAGATAAGCCCCTTTAACATTTCATCTAATAAGGGTTTGGTGATGATGAGCTCCATTAACTTGACCTTATCTGAGGTCAAGATGAGAAGATGAGGTCATCTGAGAAGATGATCAAAAATATGAACAGTAAAATGACAACAAACTCACAACTATCAATAACCAAACCTAAAAAATAAAACAAAACAAAAACAAACTAAGCAAACAACTAGAACAGGAACAGAGTCACAGAAATGGAGATCAGAGGGAGGGTTATCAGTGGGGAGGTAGAGAGGGGAGAGCAGGGGAAAAGGCACAGGGAATAAGAAGCATAAATGGTAGGTACAAAACAGGGGGAGGCTAAGAGCAGCACAGGAAATGTAGAAGCCAAAGAACTTATATGTGCGATGCATGGACATGAGCTAGGCAGCAGGGAGAATGCTGGCGGGAGGCAGGCGCAGGGCAGAGGGCAATAAAGGGGAGGAAAATGGGACAACTGTAATAGCATAATTAATAAAATATATTAAAAATATATATTTAAAAATGAAAAAAATTACACAAAGTGAGAAGTAAAAGTCTCCCTAGTGACTTTCCTCCAATCCCTAGATTAGAATGATGGATATCATTCCTGACTTCTTCCCTTGTTTATACAAATATATCTATGTACACTTATCACACTCCCTCCTATTGATTCCTCCTGGAGGAATCAATCATGTGGCACCTTTATTCATTCATTCAACAAATATTTATTGAATGCCTACTATATACCATGTACTTTTCAAGCTACTGAGCACTCAACACCAAACAAGAGCTTATACTCTAGAAGGACGACCCAGACAATAAGCACAAGAATGAACAAGGCAATTTCAAAGAGAGATAGGAACTAGGAGGACAATTCAAAAACAAAGAGTGCAGTTGTGATAAGAGAGACTGGGGAGGCTCCTGAGCCTGGGAGGTCAGGGGTGGGAATGATGCAATTGAGACTTGAGTGATGTCGAGAAGCTAGAGGTCATGAGCTGGAGCTCGAGCCTTCCAGGCAGAGAAAAACTAAAAGAGAAGACCCTATAATGTAGACAGGGACAGAAAAGCCAGCAGTGTGCTTGGAGCTTAGTAAATGGGGGTGAGGTGGAGGTTTCTAAGGGATGAGCCTGGAGAGGTGAGTGGAGACCAGTCTAGGAAAGGTGTCATAGATCAGAACTTGAGATTGTTTTTCCTAAGTTCAAAGGTGAGCCATCGAAGGATGTTAAGGACAAGAATACCTGTGGCTGCTCTCCGAGAATGGAGTGTAGGCGAGCAAAAGAGAAAGCAGAGAGACTTGTTAGGAGATGATCACATTAATGCATGTGGGAGCAGAGAGCTCCTGGGACAAAGACCGTGGCAAAGCAGACAGAGAGAGGTGAACGCATTAGCAAATGTTCTGGGGACAGAGTGGAGACCTGCCAATGACCTAGACATGAAAAGCAAGTAAAGGGATTAATCGAGGATCATCTAGAATTTCAAATGAACAGCTAAGCCTACAAACGTGTCACTCACTGATATGAAGACAGAGAGGAATCAGTCTGGGGATAGAGGGAGACCAACACTTCTGTTCTGACCTCATCAACCGGAGATGAATGTTATTCACCCCAATAGATACCATGTAGGAAGTCTGCAGCTCCATGGAAAAGTCAGGGAGGGAGGTGAAAACGCGTTGCTCTTGGTTATTACGGAGTTGGATGAAATCATGCAGAGTATGCAGGTAATTAGAGAATAAATAAAACAAAGGCAAAGTCAGAGCCTTGAGGGTATTTCAACATTTAAAGATCAAGAGAGGAGAAGGTGCAACAAGGAGGATAAGAAAAGATCGCCTTCAGGATTTCAGAGTGGGATTACTGGATTGGGGATTTGTCTTCTAGGTTTAATAATCACTTCCATTCATCCTGCAAAGAGTGATGGTACCAATCCACACTTGCACAACACATTCACAAACCTGCTGGTTTCTATAAATGTCACCAGCCCTGGCTCTGATCAAGCTTGCTATTCATTCATTTATTTATGCCAGTCTGAAAAAGAAGACAGTGTTTGGTTGTTTTAAGTTGTATGTTCTTAATTACAAGTTGATTTAAACATCTTTCCTAACGTTTATTGGTGATTGGCACCTATTACCCTAAGAGGGAGTAGAGCATGTCACCCACCACAAAATATGCCTTTTAGGCATAAGGATTACCTGGGGATGATTATTTTAAAAAACAGCAGAGCAGAAGAAGCCCTGAAAACTGAGACGTTACCTTTTTGTAAGAGACATTCACATTTTTAAGGAAAATCTCTATAAGGGTTGCTCCCTCTCTGTACCAGAGAAGGGTGACTACCGGTAAATCTCAACAGAAAAGGCAACTTAGACCTGCATGGCAACCTCCCCCTTGAGTACTGTGCCTTTCCTGATATCTCCCCATGACTGGCCCCCCACGATCTCTAGCTGGAGATGGTATTTAAGGTACTAACGTGTGCCATTCGGGGACTTAGTTTTCCCGAGTATTTCCCATGTATACAGGAGGTGTACACATTATTAAACTTCTGTTTCCTCCTGTTTATCTCTCTTTTATTACAGGAGCACATCAGCCAAGAACCTAGAAGGGTAGAGGTAAAATTATTTTCTTCCCTGAAGCCCTCTCCAGAGCCCACCACCCACGCACAACGTGCCCCATTTAAGCCGGTTCCACAGGTGCCTCTGCTTTATTCTTTAAGTTGTCCAGTTGCTACAGCTCCACTTAAACTTTGGGATCTCATTTTGGAAATTTGAGCCTCTAGCAATGCACAGAACTACTTCGGGAACTACAAAGAATAGCGCAGGGAAGTCTAGGCTCCTCCCCAGATCTTCTGAGTCAGACTGTTTGATGGTCTTGCACTGAGAATCAGGCCTAGCACTGTACCCCTGCCTGAGACCCGGTGGCCTCCCCTTCCAGTTCACAGCCAGCCCCTTCCCTCCTGGGAGGCACTGCTTTCTTGCCCACTGAGTAACATAAAGGTATATTTGTTTATGGAATGCTCTCTTATGACACGTACCCCTGGGCAGCCCCAATCTACATTCCAGGGCAGGATTGAGATTCAAAAACTTTAAAAATCACCTGTTCAAAGTCACCAACTCATCAGACTAGACAACAGGCTTAGCTCTAGAGGAGCAGCCTGAAGCCCTCTCTCGGATTCTTCTTGGCTTTAACTTTTCCTTCTGGATCACAGGGACGTGGCAGGGGCCTCAGGGAGCCCAGGGCGGTGGCTGTTTTGCCAACAGAACTTCGATGCCCTAACCACCAGTCGAGCTGCACTGGTGCTGCTGTCTGGGCGGCATGCTCGTCTGTGATGCCCCGGACATCAGCCCTGGACACTGGAAGGGTTCAGAATGACTCACCCCAAGACCTGTCTGTACGGTGTGCAGGTTATTTTGACCTAAAGGCAGTCAAGATCCTCTGGGCTCACGGGGCGCTGAACAACCTAGAAGAATTTAAATTAGGGGCCTTGCCCACAGTAGGAGTTATTACCAAAAATAAGTTCTTATGACCTATCTATAGGGTAGGGAAAACTTCTAATTATTGAACAGTTGCTCTTCTTACTGTTCTCCAAATGACCTTCCGCCTGTCTAAAGCCACAAGGCATCTCATCTCGTCCTAAACTCAGAGTGCCATGTACTCCTCATTCTAACCTTGGGTCCCTCAATCTTTCATGTATGTGGGGTTCCCATACATAGATATGTAATTAAATTTGGTTGTTTTCTCTTGTTAATCTACCTCATCTAAATTTAGTTATTAGATCTGCTGGAAAAACCAAGGAGGGCTGAGGAAAATTTCTTCCTCCCCCAGAAGATCTCAAAAGGGTGTAGGAGCATGAAAGACTTTTAATTTTTTTCTGTTTCCAAAAGAAAAACAAGTCACCAAAGAAAACCTAGAGGATAAAAGTGTTCAGAAGAAGATGAAAAGTTTCCATAAGCCTATCTATCAGAGATAATTACTACTAATATTTCTGGTAACTGTCAATATTTTTCTATATATATATTTTTTACCTAATTGAGGTTATACTGTATGTTCCATTTTGTGTATAAATATAAATATTTTCAGTAACATAAGCACTTTATCAATTCTCGTGGTGATTTCTGAAGGGCTATATCTGCTCCAGATACATTTGTTTCCTTAAAAAGAGGAAATCTGCCAATATTTACAAGTCCAGGAAATGAGACAAGAACACAGTCTGGGTGTCTTGGAGGTTCTCCTGACCTGCTTACTGGCTTTTTTTTCTTTTCTTTTCTTTTTTTTTTTTTGCTAACAATTGACCATGCTGATGGATTCAACCTTGTTTTCCATGTTAAGATTCCATCCTTTGGACCTGTGACTAAATCTTTTCCCCCTAAGTAATGCTGCAAAAATTGTGGGCATGGATAAGACCCACAGATGGGTACATGTGGACTATTTCATGTCAAGGTCCACTTAACAACTGCCCTGTGGGAAGAGCTGCAGTATCTGCAAACCTAAGTGATGCTTACAGGAAGGAATGACGGGCGATGACTCAGGAGGAAAGAGCAGATGGAGTGAGGGTCTGCATATTCAGCTCACAGTACTTTGCCCGCCTCTGAACCAAGGTGATGCATACAAAGGAAGACGATCAAGGTACGATGCAGGAAGAGTCAGTGGGATAAATCCTAATCCATCAGGAAAAGGAAACATTATCCATCCATCTTGAAAAGGTTAACCAGGAAAACAAACTTAGCTAATTTGATAATCGCTTGTTAATTAGGACAAACAATGACAAGGACAGAGCACTGCGTCTGATGACAGCAACCCGCTAGCAGGGTATAAAAGGGGACCTGGACAAGCAGACTTCCAAACCTTCCAAACCCACCTTCCTAGAAACTCACTCAGAACCTCCACTCTCAGACACCATGGTCAACTCCTGTTGTGGGTCCGTCTGCTCTGACCAGGGCTGTGGCCAGGAGACCTGCTGCCGCCCCAGCTGCTGCCAGACTCCCTGCTGCCGCCCCAGCTGCTGTGTGTCCAGCTGCTGCCGCCCCTCTTGCTGTGGCTCCAGCTGCTGCAGGCCCACCTGTTGTATCTCTAGCTGCTGCCGCCCCAGCTGCTGCCAGACTCCCTGCTGCCGCCCCAGCTGCTGTGTGTCCAGCTGCTGCCGCCCCTCTTGCTGTGGCTCC
>PVKU01016280.1:0-15213 GCA_004027475.1 Anoura caudifer | reverse complement strand
GCTGCGGGCCACAGATACAAAGGCCAAGACACAGCTCCCCGCATGACCAGTGACTTCAACAGAATGCGGCAAACGCTGCGGGAAGTCAACTCACGGCGGTGATGGTGGGGGTGGAGGGGCGCACGGCACCCGGAGAGCTCACAGCGACACTGACCGTGGCCCAGTGAGGTCGGGGTGGGCTTCTAGGGAGAAGACCACCACCACCATCAACCTTGGTGTGCAAAAGACAGGCGTTCTCATCAGCCCGGTTTCTTGGTGGATGTTAGAGAGACCCACGGGTGCAGGGCGCTTGGACCCTGGCCCACCTCTAAACCAGGGGTCGGCAAACTATGGCCCCTGGACCACATCCGCCGGCTGTTTTTGTCAATAAAGTTTTATCCAAACACAGCCATTTCCATTAGTTTGTTCTCTTCTGCGGCTGCTGTCAGCTACAACGGCAGAGTCGAGTCAAACAGCTGTGACCGACGTCATGCGTCCTGCAAGACTTAAAGCACTTCCCGGATGACGCCGTGGGAGAGGACTGATGACCCACCCCCTTCCCTTCTCTAGAGTTTGCAGTACCCCAGCCCTTCCCCCAGTCCTTCGTGACACCCACTTTCCTGCCCCGAGTCACCAAAATCCACGAAAAGAAAAACAAAGATATTCCGTAAGAAGGCTCATTGCTAACGGGAGAATTCGAACCAATCTCCCCACACGCCAAAGAACCAAAGAGGACACACGGTCACCATCTCCAGGCTGCACTGATAACACGGTGACGTTCAGAGGGTGACAACATGCTGGCCGGAATGTGACCGGGGCAGCCTTCCAGCCCTTGGACCCAGGCCTGTCCCCAGGAGCGCACCTTTGACATCGCTGAAGCTCGCTTCCGAGAACCCTTCGCTCAGGTCGATCAACGTCCCCTCGGACTTGCACCGAGGGAGGCCGCTGGCGTTGGCGGCGCGGATCCGCTGAGCTGCCATCCTGAAGCTCTCCTCCGGGTGACCCGCTACGGCGCCATCGTTCTCTGCCGGTTACGCCAGCAGTGGCTGAGGCCTCTGTCTCAGGCGGCCATGCTGCCCGGACGGGGTGGCAACCGTGCGACGCGCTTCTTCCTGAAAGCAGAGGAGGAAGAACAATGTCCCTGAGCACGTGAAACGTGGGGGAAGCGGCAGCTTTGTGGGAGGGGGCACCCTCTTCCTTCCAGAGGTCATTCCGACAAAGACAGCCCCACGCCGTCTCCCGAGGCCCCCGGGGAGGGGAGCAGGCCCCTGCCACACGCAGCCCAGCGGTGCGGCCAGCCCGCCGCTGGCGCCCTCTCCTCCTGTGCACAGGGGTTTGGGCAGCTGGCCCTGCACCCGGCTCGCCCTTCACTCCGGTCAGAGAGGAGGAGAGCCCAGGGTCTGTGCAGGCCACACCGCCGGTGCCCCCACCGGCCCAGGCAGTGGCTGGCTCCGCTGTGGGGACCGCCAGGGCTGCGGGCCCCGGCCTGGGGCCGTGCTCGCTCCCTGCCCACGCTCTCCTTAAACCCTCCCTGGACCCCGAGCACACAAACACTCACAAATAAAAGGCACACGGGGCCATTTGCACACACGAGGTGTTTCTGTGAAACCCTCCCTTTCCTGAGCCATGCTAAGGGAGCAGAGGATGCTTCTGTGGGAAGGAGCACAAGACTCCCTCCCGAGGCCTCGGCTTGTCTCTGGGAAGGGACGCACGGGCGTTTGGGGGTTCTGGAGACGGAGGTGAAGCGTGGCTGTGAGCGACCTTCACCAGGGCTCAGGAAAAGCAACAGCTGCAAGTCCGTTTCGCAGCTGCAAATGCCACCGCTCCCGGACAGGCACAGGTGGACGCCCCACGGCTGGCCCAGCGGGCCCCGCCCAAGCACAGCTGAGGGCGACTGAGCGCAGGCGGGTTCCCTCCCAACGGAACCGGGTTCCTGCAGCCCAGCCTGAGGCCCCTTGTTTCTCCACCCACAGACACCTCAAAATGAATGCAACTTCTGACCTGTGTGTCACCGTCACCAATCAGGGGGACCTGGAGGCCTCTCCACCACCCCCCTCCCGCAGCCAGGCTGTGTACACCGCGTGGCTGAGGGCCCAGGGGGCAGAGAGCAGCCGCAGGCTGGCACCCACGCTGAGGATGACCTTGTGCAAACAATTTGCTCCTCTAAGCCTCGGTTTTCCCATCTGTAACATGGGTGATGAGCAGCCTGTCCCAACTGGATTTGTGCTAAGAATTCATGACCCATGAGGCGGTGCTTGGAACAAAGAGTGGGCTCATGGCTGTGGTCCCCAAAGCGGGGGCATCCGCAGCCCTGGTCCTGGTGCGGGGTTCAGCTGTTGCCTTGGAGGCCCCGGGAAGGCTCCTGATGACCGAGAAAGAGAGCCCTGGCTGCACATGAGAAAAACAGAAGCAGCGATGGCCTCATCTTCGAAAGTTACTGAGGCAGCTGAGGGCGGGGAACGTGGGTGGGCAGCAAGGAGAGGAGAGACGCCGGGAAGAGCCCCACGGCCCCCGGAGTCCCACACGGACAGCCACGTCCTCAGCAGGTGACGTGGGCGGGGTCTGGGCGGGTGCTGGCCAGTAGCTCACCCGGACACCAACAGGACACCGAGATGGCTCTCCAGGGAGCACCTGGAGGGGCCGGGAGTCGGCAAGATGAAGGGAGGAAATGCGTCAGAGCTGCAAGATCCTTGGCCTCCGCCTCCCCTGGGTGCGGCAGAACGAATCGCAGACCCCCGGAGGCCCCACCGAGCTGGGCTCAGCGACCACGCAGCTGTTCGCCCTGTCTTCCCAGGGGGGTTGTTTTGTTCCCTGTGCTCAACGCCCTGTGGGAAGTCCTGAGTGGCGACTCTGTCTCCAGTGGCCGTGCGCCACAGGCCTTAGACGAAGTGCCGGCGCCCACCCGCCCCTTCGAGGAGAGTGCAGGGCGCTGTCGCCATTGGGAGATGTTTTACAGCGAGGAGGAGAGCAGCCGGCCCCGGGGACCGAGCCTGGCAGGCCCCTTCCACCTGGCATGTCCTGGAGCAGATGCTGTCAGGTGAGCATTCGGGGGGAGCCAAAGCCGAAGCCAAGCGTGGAGGGTGCTCGGAGTCCCCTGCCCTGGCAGGAGGGCAGGAGGTGCTGCCATGTTCTCCCAGGGTCTTTCCAAACCAGCAGGCCTTAGTCTGAAGCTCTCCTTTGCCCTCAGGCCGCTCATTCCCCACCCCTCCCCCGTGCTGCTCTCAGAGGGCCCCAGGCAACCTTTCAGGTTTGTTGTCGGGCTCCACCCACAGCAAGTCCAGGATCACGCTCAGGCTCCGCCTCCCCAGGGGGCCCCACCGCAGCTTCTGCTCCCAGAACACACTCCCCTCACCTGTGTCCCGGAAAACCGCTCTCCCCCTCCTTCTGCTCCACCCTGCTCTGCACGGCCCTGCACACCCGAGTGACCGCCTGCTGGCCTCACACCTGCGTGCAGTCAACACCCCCGGGGCCTCAAGCTCAAGCCTCGTGAGCTCAGGTACCACACCCTTCGAATCGGTCCTCGCTTTATTACAGAAGTAATGTCGGGAGAAATGACGGGATGCCGTATTTTACAAACGCTACAGTATTGCTACAAACACATTTACGTGTACCGGTAAGTATGTAACTACACCAGCATACTCACCACATATTATTTTCCCAGTTTATTTACGGTCTTCCTAGTTCATTTATTACCTTATTTTACCACTTCCTTGTTTCTGTACATGGTTTCCATGTCTGCAGTAAAACGTTAAAAGAATTAAGTACTTATAAGGACACGTTTGTCACCTGCCTTCCCAGACGCGTGTGGGGAGTGTGAGGGTGTGTCTCCCCTTGAATGGAAAGCCTGTTCAGGGCCTTAAACTCTGATGCCCAGGCGCTATGACCCCTCCCAGCACATGTGGGCACGGCTGGGTTCCTGCCCAGTTGGCGAGTGACCCCTGAACCCAGAACTCAGACTGCCGAAGGCTCCCCTTCAGGATTGATGGGCGTCGAACCTCCCGGGTCCAGACTGGACTCTGGGGTTTGTCCCACCCCTCCCCCCACCCCCTGCCTTTGCCACCTCAGGCAATGCTGATTGGCTCATTCTGCTGCCAAAACACCAGAGATGAGATCCCCCCTCCCCCTCCCCATGGGGCCTGCCCCCCCAGCCCCCTCAACCCCACACCATAGGCCACCCTGCGGTGACAGGATGTCCGGAGAAGTCAGGACTCTGTTCCAGACCCTCCGAAGCCTTCTGGGTGCTCAGCGTGCTCACAGTGGTGCCTGCTCCTGGGCCGGGCCAGCGCTGCACCCTTCCCTGCGGGCCTCTCCCTGCTGCCCCGGGGCCTGGAGGCCGCCACTGAGTCCTGGGGACAGACCCCTTCTGCATCCACGTCTCTGCTGGAATGTCACGGAATTAGCTGGGGACAGGCGCCCGCAGCAGCGGCACCCCTCCCCCCACCCCAGACACGTCCTGCATTCTCTGTTCCTCCCCTGAGTTCTCCGGGAGACCGGGCGGTGCGGGGCCACAGCGCCCAGCCTGCGCCTGGGCCCTGTGCTGTGGCAGAGCCCTGCAGAGCAGACTCTGAAACGCAAATGAACGAACGAACGAAGGTCTGCTCCCTTATTTGCACTACGACCCGAGTCCTTCCGGTTTTATGGTGCGTCCCGAACTCCTGCAGCCATCCACCCAGAGTGTGTGGGCGCGCCCGGGCCCACGGACACCGAAGAAAGAAGCGTAACGGTCCCACGAGCTGTATCTCCGCTCAGAAATAATTCTGGTCTGGTGAAGTCGGGGCTGCCACCTGGGTGGAGGAGTGTGGGAGAAAAGTCCTGTGGACGTTGAGGAAATAAACTGAGCAGTGTGCTTGATTTTTAGCATTTGTGGCTTTCCTTTCGGGTCACACACGGGACTCTGAGCACCCTGGCCGGCTGGACACTCGCACCCTCTGTTGTGGAGAGATCTGCGTGGCACATGCCGGAAGGCACATTTCTGGTGCCATTTCTACGCCTGCCCTGCTCAGGACACGGAGCCACCCTGGAAGCTGGCTGGGACGCACCTGCCTGGTGGGCAGATCCCCAAACAGCTCACGGGAGGCGGCCGGCCCCGGGCTGACAAGTGTCCTTTGCAGACAACACGCCCACACCCGTGTGGGCGGAGGAGGAGAGTGCTGGTGCGTGGGGAAGGGCGAGCCCCTTCGGTCAGGGAGCAGGATGCAGGCAACTGAGGTCACCAGGCGGTTCCCGGGGAGATGCTTGAGGAGGAAAAGTGACCCCTCCAGGCCCCGGGCTCACGGTGCACCTGCAGGGGCTGCGGCGAAAGGCACCGGGCTGGCTATGAAACACGGCCACGTTCACCACCTGGCTCCAAAGACCCTGCCGGCTGCTGAGGATATTAGCTTTGGGCTTTTGTAAGATTCTGGGCGATCTTACTGTAGAGAAAATCTGTTTGTTGAGCTGTTTAGGATCAGGCAAGATCTCTTCAAATTTTGTAGTTATTATGCAGTTATTTTTCACCTTTACCCACGAAAAAGTCAAATCAGACAGAAAGGAAAAAGTCGACGCGTTCGAGACCCTTCGGGGCATCTGTCCTCGGGAGGGTGGAGGCGTCCCTGCCACTGGACACCGATCCCAGCAGCCCCGGCCCCCCAAGGCCACGCACACCGCCAAGCTCCCTGATGTCTACAGGAGTTTTCAGGACGCTCCTGCGGAGACCAACTTCCAAAAACCAGGCGGATCGGGAGCTCCAGCTACGGAGACACAGAGGTCAGTCTTCAAGCGATGCCCCAACCACCCCGGCCAAGTGTGACAAAGTGACAGGAGAGCCTCTGCAGTTAGTGAGCAAGCAGCAGGCACAGGTTCGGGGTGAACCACTTCACAGGGCGGGGGGTGCTCAGATTGGCAGAGGGACTTGGGGTTGAAGGGCTCAAACGGAACTTGGGGGTCCACCGCTACGAAGACGACAGTGATTACCCCGGAGTCGTCACCGTCCAGTTAATCAGGCCCGAACATCCAGATGTTTCCATGAGTCCAAATACTTGCCACATGGACCTGAACCTTGCCGGCACCTTTGCATTTTGGGGAGGTGTTTTCCATAGGGCGGATTTGGTCACACACCACGCAGCGCAGAGCGGACAGATGCGGGCCACCTGTGTGCCCCGCACCGTGTCCAGGTGTGTCTCTCACCGGCCCCGGGCCCTGACGACGGCCCCATCAGGAGCATGCTGCTCCTCCCACTGTGCCCAGGGCAGGGAGTTGATGGGCTGTGTGTTTAAATCTCCCCAAGTGTCAAGTGCTCCCCCACCCAGGAGGCTGATGTGACGGGAATCACACGCAGCAGGCCGAATTCAGGAATCCCACCCTACGCTGGAACTGAGTTACAGACGTGCCGAAACATGGGTGGGTTTACCTGGGTGGCCTGGCCTCCGAGTCCGGGCACTGTCCGGGAGGAAATGGACTTCCCTGCCAGCCCTGGGGGTCGGCCACGCATCTGGGACAGCCTGCGGCGCAGGCCCCCTTGGTCAGGGCGGCAGCCAGCACTGGCACTCAGGACGGGCCAGAAGGGCAGGCGGTAGCAGCCACTCCATCGCCCGTCCCCGTCCCCACAGCCCTGGACCTGCGGAAGCTGCCTCGGCTCCCTGGGTGGACGCCAGATCCGGAAGACAGGACGGGCAGTAAAGCTGACCTGTGTCTGGCTGCTCAGCAACGAGTTTTCCTCTTCTAGCAGAAAAGCTGCTTCACTGAGAGAGCAAAGAGCCGGCCTGCGGCTCCGCCCTAGAAACTGAGACTGGCCTCTGAGCAGACGACGTTGCTGGGTACACAGAGGGCTCTGCACGGATCCTGGTGGCGGGTGTGGGACCCGCACACAGCCGCTCCTCTGATTCCATCTAGTGTCCCACTCTGCCCCCCTGAACGGTCTTGTGGGGGCCTGGGTGCCATGGTTTTGTCCCAGGTGCAATGAGAACACCACAGATCACGGGCCTCTCTGGCGGGGAGAAGGCCCACCCGGGGCCCCAGGGGGTGCCGAGCCACCCACGGCCCCGCCCCGTGCCGGAGGGGACGGTGTCCGCCACAGACGACTCTGCCGGGCAGACTCTGTCCGCGCCTTGCTGGGGTGACTCACTCTCCACGTGTGACTCCAGTCTCTGGGGTAGGAGGGTCATGTTGATTTGTCACATGTTCCCGGGGTTAAAAAAGAAAGTTCGCGCTTCAGCCCATTCTTGGTGATCTGAGTCACCAGGCTCTGTCGGCAGAAACTCCATCAATTGTGCTCCTCACTCGCTCCCCAAACCTGTGTCCCAGGGGACCAACGTCACCCGTACACGCCTCTCCCCGGCTGACCTGTCCTCCAGCGGGCAGCCGCCTGAGCCCCCATGCCCCGGGCTCCTGACTGGCCACGCAGCGGCTGTGGGGCCCACCTGGCCTTCACGGGGTCCCACCAGGACCAGGAGGAAGGAGGGCTGGGGGTCTCTAGATGCCAACGCCTCTTCTTCCACCCCCATCCGTACACCCCTGCAGGGGTACGGATCCCGCAGCCTCCACAGCACCCCAGCTCCCTCCGCCTCTTCACCCCTGACCTGACCGGCCTGGGCAATAACCCAAGTGGAAAAGCCAGCACGTGACTGGTGTCCCCTTTCCAGCCTGTGCCTCCCTTGGCAGGGAAGGCACGGGGTCCGGTTACCAGAGAGGACCAGCGCACACAGAGAAAACTCAGCCGTTCCCAGTTCCCCGCCCCCCAGGGGGACCTTTCCTCCCAGCCACAGAAGCCTCTCTCTAGAACCTTCCTGAGTCCACCTGTGGCCTGTGGGAGGGCTCAGGGTGCACTGGCCTCAGACACCAGTGTGTCTGGAGTGCACTTCACTCCGGTGCAACACCTGAGTTCCGTGCCGGTGGGGGGATGGGGTGGGGGGGTGGGGGAAGCAGAGGCTGTGCAGGGCCCCCCAGCAGGCCACCTGGGTACAGCCCTGAGGTCCAGGTGCACAGCCATGCGCCCCGGTCCCCGAGTCTGAGAAAGGTGGCCGTCTCCCAGGCAGGCACCACATCGGCTCAGCCAACAACCACTGAGCATCGATTTCCAGGAACAAGGTTCTGCCCAGACCGCGGACAGCACACAGGTCAGAGCACCTGTGTTCAAAGAACGGCGTCTGAGACAGACCCGAACACTCGGAGGGCGGCGGTTACGCATGCCACACGCACCCCGCCAAGTCCTCATCTGTTTGCCCCAAGCTGGCAGCTCCAAGCCACCTGCAGGCTCTGTGAGGTCAGCGGGAGGGGCCCTGGAGCCGAGGCGTGCCCACAGGTGTGGCCCTCCTCACTTGCCAGTTTACCTGTGGGGAGTGCGGTGCCTGGCAGTTGGCACGGTGACGTGGGTTTGCACCAGCTGGTGCCAAAGTCAGAAACTCCAGGTCTGGAGAACCAGAGGGTTGTGGGTGGGGGCGGCAGGGGGCGTGGGGAGAGTCTCTGGGGCCCCGCTTCCTGCTCCCAGGCTTTCTCCCCGAGGGTGACGGGACATCCAGCTGTGGGGGTGCTCCCCATGCCGGGCCCGTGCCATCACCCCCCTGGGTGAAGTCGACAACCTCAGGAGACGCCCCTCAGTCTGTAGAAGACAACCCGGCCTCCCGGCTTGTCTTCCTAGCCCCTCCCGCACCGCCCCCGCTGCAGGTCTGCCTCACGCTTTCTCCTGCGTGCCCTGCTCGCTAGCCGAACACGGCTCCGGTGGCCTCGACTTGGCTCCAGGGCACCCCCAGCCACCTCCTGAACTTTTGTCTTCCTCCCCACCCTACCTTGAAAACCCAGCAGGCCTCCCTCCACATTTCTGCGGCACTAAAACCCACCCATTGGAGAGGGACCCCGCCAAGTGTTGCCTTTGTGCCTGGGACCCCATCTCCCGCCTGGCTTTCCCGGGAGGCCCGGTCAGCTTCCTGGACGGTCACTGCTTAAATCCCGAGCATCACCGTGATGGCTCTGCAGCTGCCACCTTGGTCCCCTCACTACACTTGTCTCCTTGGAATCGGGACACTGGGTGTCCCCATCTTGACCTTTCCCCAGCCTCGCACTCAGGGCCTGGCCCAAGCTGGTGTTTGGTATCGCCTGGTGGATGGGCCGATGTTTTCTTCCAACAGCGCACTCGGAACCAGGGCACTGGGGCCACCAGAGACACAGGAATGCAGATCCCGGTCCCTTCCCTCCACTGCTTGTCGCGTGACCGGACAACAACATACATGAAGCTGACACCAAGGACAGAGAGAGGGACGGGTTCCCACCACCTCTGCTGGCTCCCGGGAGGCTGGGCGCTGCAGGCACACCTCGGCTGGCTCATCCCACCACGTGCGCCAGGGGCAGCGGCCCTCCTCCCCATCCAGCGCCCTGCTGCCGAAGACCGCAAGACGTTCAAGGGCTAACCCCCCCAATGTGTGGCACGTCACCTGCTCAGCGACCGCGGGTTTGGCAGGGACGCTCGTCATGGTGGCAGCCTGTGGTCTGCTCCCCCCCGTCACAGGGGGGCGGGCCAGCCCACCCATGAGAGCGAGCCAGCCGCAGACAGGCAGTCTGGGAAGCAGGGCCTCGTGATCGGCCCCGACCACGACTACTCCTGGCCCGCAGCCCGGCCAGTGACGAGAAGGGAGAAGCGTGACCGTGTCCACAGGAGTTCCAACAGCAACAAGAAGAGAGGGCCATTCACTCCGCCGGGGCCAGGCAGGGGCAGCCCCCGAGGGCTGACCCGCCTGACTCAGTCCCCGAGGCTGCAAAACATCAGCCCTCGAAGGATCTGCGATGGCCAAACACTAGTCACTGATTTCCTGTGGTTCTTAAGGAAAAAATAAATCAAACAGGAGTTAGTATTTCCTTTTAAGCCCAGTTCAGTTTATTCAAGGCAGTTGGTTGTTTGGAAGGCAGCTTTCCATCACTTTAAAGAGGAAGCCAGTCGATCGGCCAGACAGACGGACACATACTTCAACTAAAATTCTTTTCAGAGTTCAGCTTAGGTGCCACTCTGAGAGACACAGGTCTGGCCAGTCCACCCATTGTACAGATGAAGAAACTGAGGCTTGTTTGTGAGATTCAGATTAAAGCACAGGCCTGAGCAGGGCCAGGCAGCTTCTAAGGTCCAGGACCCCCCGATCCACTGACAATTCTCGATGAAGATCCACACGGGTGTGTCTGAGGTTCAAGTCTGAGACAGGAATTTAATACCATGAAAGCTCCGCAGGAGCCACTGAAACGAAAGGGACGTGAGGCTGAGCAACAGCCCTCGCAAGGCCCCCAGCTGAACCGAGCCAACAAACGGACAGCCGAAAACAGCCCACGAGTCCCAGCGGACCCCTGCCGTACGGACCCACGCTGTCCGCGGGCCTCGGGCCCTGCCGGGGGAGAAGACTGGGCGAGGGCAGGGTGCCGGGGGCGTCTTCCTCACCTCGCTGGTTCGCTGCTGCCTCTGCACCGGGCCAGCTTCCCCCACCCGCTGTCTGAGGACCTGGTGGCACCGAGCAGAGTGAGCAACCCACGGGTTCGCGCAGCGGAGGAAGACTTTTCTTTACTCTCTACCGTGTCCACCAACTGCTAACCAGGGTCTCTAGAGCAATAAACCGATCACAAACCTGTGTATTTCATCGATACCGACGATGGAACCGAGCAAGGAGGACAGCAGCTCCCAGCCTCGTGCCGCCATCTGCGCCAGGCGGGCAGTGGCCGTCTCCGCACCGCCCACCTGCAGGGATCGGGTCATTCGCTGTCTCAGGATGACCTTCTCGCAGGGCAGGGGGCAGGGCCAGACGGCCTCCTGGGAAGTGGTAGCAAGTTCTGCCCTCCCCAGCAGTGGGCGTCCACTCCCCACCGTCCCTTAGCGGTTCGCTCAAAGCTCTGCCGCCCTCCCGTGTGGGAAGCTGGGCGCCAAAGTCCAAATTCACATTCCTCTGACCCCGGGCCAGCAACTGCCTCGCATACCCACCACTTCTCATTCCCTGCTTTCTGGCTGTCACTTTGGATGCTTTGCTCAGTGACCATCTTAAACCCAATCTTATCCGCTGCCAACATCTCCCTGACTCCGTTGCCCCTAAAAGCACCAATCCATTTGCTAGGACAATGAAGTCTCCATGACGCAAGCGCATCAACCTTTCTGCTGTGACTTCGCCTGGAAGCACACGGGGCCGCCCCTCGTGAGAAACGCGACCAGCCGCCACGGCGGCCTCCCCGTATTTAAACAGCGGCTGGAGTGCCGACACCGAGGCGCAGCGGAGGCTCTGCGTTGCTGCTCGGAGAGGAGCTCCACGGAACTAGCTCGCGCAGAGCGGAGCGGCTCCTCCTGCTTCGTTCCGGAACGGTCTGTCCCCTCCTGATGGAGGTGATGCCGCCCGAAGGCCTCCGTCCGGCCACGGGGTGGGTGCGACCCTGGCCTCTTCTGTGCCACCTGTTGGCTGGTTTTAGACCGAGAACAGCCCTTGTTTGACCGCGGTGGCCTTTCCATGTCTGGCTCTGCGGGAGGGCCAGCTGCCAGGAACCACCCTCTTTGTAAAAGTCTCCTACCAGTTCCTCTTACCTATTCTTTTCCCTTCCAAATGAACTTCAGGATAATTTAAAAAATGTCTTTCCACCTCGTCCTCCCTTTAAAAATCACCTCACTAGAACTTTGGTGACATGACGCTGGTAAGAACCGACTTCTTCAAACTCTGCTTTTTCCTTCCAGAAAAACAGCGGCTCTCTGTCTATTTAAGAGTGGGGTCCCCAGGGCAGGGGGTGCAGGGCAGGCCAACCCTTTCTGTGAAGGAACAGAGAGGGAGTTAGGCTTTGGGACTCCACGCTTTCTGCCAAAAGGCCTCACCGCTGCCCTCCCATCAGGCAGTTGTAGAAGGCACATCAGTTCCACCTCCACGGTACGTCCACACCTTGACCTTGGACTTCTGGCCTGTAGACCGTGAGAATGCATTTCTGTTATTTTAAGCCGCCCAGTCTGTGGGACTTGGGTATGGCCGCCCCAGAGACCGGAATGGAGAGGTGCGGACGCAAATTTGTCTCCTCAGAACCCCGGTCTCCTCCTCGCTGCTTCCTGTCACGCCTGTCCCCAGCTCGCTCTTGTCGGCCGCATGTCATACAAGCAAGACTCCAAGCAGCAAACGAAAGGGAGGCTCCCCACAGAGTCACGGCCTCTAATGTAAAATGTGGTCTTGCCTCCATGCTTCCGGAACATTCTTTCCTCAGATCCCCAACAAGCAGGGAACCGCCCGTCGCTGCTCGCCACGTTCCCGCAGGGTGAGTCAGGTGTCGGCAGGCCACGGTAACCGCCCCCCCACATCCAGAGCATCGCCGAGGAGCTCTGGCCAGCTCAGCCTGCAGAGGCGTTCCTTGGTGGTTACCACGTAATTGGGGCTTTGAAACAGCCACTTTCACTAAGCTGCCGGCGCTGTCTGAGCACCGCGGTGAACCGAGGACGTGCCGGAACTGTCAGAAAACCGCAGGGAGGGGCAGGGTAGGCGGCGCAGGCAGGGGCCCCCTCTGTGGTGGGCAGACCTGAGCAGGCTCCGGGCCCCCTCGGGCTGCAGCTCAGGGGGCACCCATGTCAGGTTCCTTCTGTGGGGGGTGGGGGAGGCTGCCAGTCTGCAGCAACATCGGCACCAAGTAAAGAAATACTTGGTGATTCAAACTGAAAGGCGCAGACGCAGGGCCCCAGACAGAAATCCCAGCAGCTGGAGGAAGCCGAGGGTGAGAGACGGGCTGGGGAGGCGCTCGGGCTCTGCAGACTCGGAGCTCCGGACCCGAGGTCCCCGCCTGACGGCAGCGGGGATGTGGCGGTGCCTTCTGCTGGGGAGGAGACAGGGCTGGCCTCGGGGTGCACACGAGGGACAGTGCAGGCCGGAGGCCACACAGCGGAGGCCAGACTGCCGGTTACCAGCATTTAGCGTTTTAATGTGTCTTCTCGCAGAAACGGAACGCCACAATTACGGATTCATCAAGAGCCAATAGTTCTGGAAACGGACCAGGAAAGGAAAGGCCGGTCTCCCCAGTGGGCGGAGCCTCTCTGTGGCATGCTCACCAAGGCGAAGACACCGCAGCTCCACCCGCCCAGCCTCCTGCCTCCGGCCCCAGCGCCCGGCCCGGGAAGGCCCAGCTCTGGTCCCCGAGGCCCCACGTGCTCTTCTGGCACGGTCCTCCGTTTCCGCACCTGATCCTTAGTAAATTTTTATTAACATGCCACTGATGTCCTCTGCCTCCTCCTCAGACTGCAGTGGGGACGGGACTCGGGAGATGACGTGGCACAAAGGCGGCGACGCGGCCAGCTGTGTGCTCTCGGACGTGCCCCTTAACCTCTCTGGGCCTCTGCTTCCAGCACCTGAGCCAGGAGGGCGGTCTGACCTGCCCGACCAGGCGAGCACGCAGCACGTGCGGAAGGGCCACCCCCTTCGCCGTCCCCGGGGCGGGAGGAGGACGCTCGGGCCCCACAGCTGAGTGCAGGGCTCACACGGGCGTGGCCCCGGCCAACCGCAGATTCTCTGTGCTTCTGCTCGGAGGAGCCCGCACCGATCCACACCGAAGTCACCCCTCCTCACCTGGATGGCCCCCCCCTAATCTACGATGTTGCTCTGCCCCAAGTTTGAAATCCCTCAGATGTGCAAGTCACCCGACTTCTTGGCACCTCCCTGTCCTTGTCTGTAAAATGGGGACGATGACACCCTACCCCTTCAAAGTGTGGACGACACCAGCTCCACATGCCCGGTGCTCAGCCAGGTCCCAGCACCAGCCCCCAGACAGGGTCCCCGGTCCCGGCACCACCGACACCCTGGATGGGGTTGTTCGGGGGTGGGGGCCGCCCTACGCACTGCAGGGTGTTGGGCAGACGCCTCTGCCCATCAGAAGCCAGCGGCATCCCTGTTCCCAAACACCTGGGATGTCTCCAGCCACAGCCAGGTGTCCCCTGAGGGGCAGCACCAGCGTTGTTGCTGTTTACCCTCTAACTCTGAGCCCCCGGCTGGCGCTGCTGTCTCTCCAGTTCCTTTCCCTCCCATTTCCGGGTCAAGGTCAGGTCTATCTCCACTTCCCAGCCACGGGGGCACACCCATGCCCCGAAGGGCGCCCAATGAACAGCTCCTCAGCCCTGGTTCTGCTGGGACCACCTGGGGAAGCTTCTAAGCAGCACCGTGCCTTTTAAAAAGCTCTCAGGACGTTCTCTTTTGCAGACAGGACAGAGAATCAGTTGCAGGTGGGACCCACTCACCCCTGGCCCCCTGAGAATCTAAAGTGGTCCCTCCATTGAGAACCCAGGCCCCATTCCCTAGCCTCAGTGCAGACGCTGGCCCAAGACATTCCCCAGCCAGGCCTCCGCTGGTCCCAACCAAACTCTCCTTACCCGTGAGAACTCGGCCCTCCCCAAGGCCCTCTAAACCCCCACTGTTGACATGTGTTCGTTCCTTGCTAATAAATAAATAAATAAATAAATATAAAATAAAAATAAAATCCACTTAGCAGCCAGTCTACCATCTGCTCATCACCCCATGGTCTCCCCGCCGCCCCACAACTGCACAGTCCGTGTGTTTGGCCCCATCTAAGGATGAGCAGCTTCAGCCCACCAGGTGCCAGCAGCACCCCGACCCGTCTTGATGAGCAAAGATGCTCCCCAGACATTGCCCCATGTCCCCTGCTGACACCACAGGGCCAGCCAGTGACTATCTTAGGCTTTGAGGGCCATTCGGCCTCCCCTGGAACCAGCCTGCTCTGCCTTCGAAAGGCAGACGCAGCCACAGCCAGCGAGGGACCCAGCTGGGCTCCGATAAAACCTCACCTACAAACAGGTGGTGCAGACCAGCCCCACCACCCTCGGCCAGGGATGGGGAGCGCAGGCCTGCCTGGAGGCTGGCCCGCAGGCCCCCAGGCCGACAGCCAGGTGGCCAAGTGGAGCGAGGTGGACCCGGAGCCCAGGGACGGCGGCTCCGAGCCCCTGCCGTCCTGGCCGCCCTCCCTGCTGCCTCCGCCGGGATGTCTTCGTTAACCGTTAAGATCTGTTACAACCGAACGGGAACATGTTTCTCATAAACGTGTGGCTCCACAGATGTCTGATGGATCCATTTTTACCAAAACCCATGAATTTAGGCACACTACCCTGAAGGAAGGAAGCAAGTGGCCCTTCTGGGATTTTCTGAACGTGAACATGTCCATTCCCTAGGAAGGCAGGAGGGAAGGGGGTAAGGAGGAAGGGGAGAAGAGGGAAGGGGGAAGGGGGAAAGGAGGGAAGGAGAGGAGGGAAGGGGGGAAGGAGGGAAGGAGAGG
>PVKU01016279.1:0-15207 GCA_004027475.1 Anoura caudifer | reverse complement strand
TGAGTCTCAAGTTCAGGACTGATGCCCCGGCCGGAGATACGAGCATGGCAGCCATCATCACAGACAGAAAACCTAAAGCCACAGCCACACAGCTGGATGACTCATTTTTGAAGTGAGTGCTAAACAAGCAAGGTGATGTAATTTTCAGGGCTTGGACTGTTAGGGCACAATGACTTGGGAGAGCTCCCACGTGGTGGTGTCGTCCCCACCAGGTTCTTGGTCCAGTGATCCCACCAAGAAGCAGAATGTCAGGGAGCTCCACAGACCCTGACTGAGAACCTCACTCCTCACTCTCTCACTGCCCTCTTCTCCAAACGAGAGAAGCCAGACCCAGACAGGTTCCCTCTGTTCTCCTGTTCAAAAGTAAGGAGTGTGAGGCTGGAGCATTTTTCCCTCCACATCACCCCAGGTCAGCTGCGGGACAGAACTGACGTGTCCAAGGACAAGGAGCGGGAATGAAGTGAGGAGCACCTACTTTATCCAGCTCTGTCTGCAGGATGTTGCGAGCGTTCTTGGCCTGCTGCAGCTCCTGCATGAGTCTGCCTTTCACCTGCGAGCTCTCTCTGTACAAGATTTGGAAGGCGCGCCGTTGACTGGAGAGCTCCTGAAAAGCAAAATACATACTCTCAGCACTGACGATGGTCCACAGGCAGGTTCCAGGGTGACAGCTGTCCCATAGGATGTGTGATGGTGGAGCCAGAGACAACAGGGGGCCTAGCTGGCCATCCACTTGGTGATAAACATCAGCAGCCTGAGCAGAGGTCCCAGTCACCCAATCCTGGTCTCCAAGGGCCAGGACAGGAGTCCACCTGTTGGCCACACCACCACTCTGAAATCAGTCACCTCTGTTTGAAGTATCCAGGGGCAAAAGAGAGTACAGCTGAGCTGCAACCATCACAGTATAGCTGAGAAATCAAACGCACTTGAGAACGGAGTTTAAAATTTCAAATGCCATACACCACTTCAGATTGACAATGATGCAAAGTATATGTCAACAGTGAGCTTGGATAAGTGCATAAGGACACCCAAGTAACATTTGCAGTCACTTTTCCTTTGACATGTAAGTGTGCTTGTGTATTTTTAGTTGTTATTGGGCTTTTTTTTTTCTCCTTTCAGCCTGGTGCTACGCAAGGTGCTAGCAGCTTTGGCACTACTCATATTTTGGGCTGCGGACAATGCCTTTCTTTAAGGGACTGTCCTGTATTATGGGATGTTTACCAGCATCCTGGCCCCTAGCCACTAAGTACTAGTAGCCCCCCACTGCCTTATCCCAGTTGTGACAATAAATAAATGTCCCCAGATATTGCTAAACAGTCTGGGAAGAAAAAATTCACCCATTTTCTCTGGCTGGAGGGACTCAGTTGCTTGGAACATCTTCCTATGAACCAAAGGGTCACAGGTTCAATTTCCAGGTGGGACATGTGCCCTGGTTATGTGTTTGGTGCCCAATCAGGGCAAAGGCAAGAAGCAACCAATCTGTGCTCCTCTGTCACATGGATGTTTCCCTCCTCTCTCTCTGTCTCTCTCTCCCTCTCCCTATCTATATACCAAAGGGCATGTCCTCCCATGAAGTTCAAACAAAATCAGCCCTGGTTGAAAACCACCGTTCTAGACTATAAAACTCAGCTCTTAAGTTCCCCGTTTCACCCAGGAACTAGCAGAATGTGTGGTATCTCATTTACTGCAGAAATAATAGCTGCCTTCTTTCAATACTTGTTTTACCAGAGGGTCATTCTCTAAGTGACATAAGTGTCTAACTGCTAGCCTGTATGACCTGAAATTAATGGAATACTAAATGTCAACCAGAATGAAAGCAGAAAATTAATTAAATTAAAAAATATTGAAATGCACAACTGGTGATAATTCCTCCAGGAGGCAGAGTGATTTCCTTCTCGGTAATTCTCTGCATCTTGCCAAATGTGTGTAAGTTGTTCTGTGAGACACACCATAAAAGAATGGACAGCTCAGGGCCTATGCGAGGCTGTGTGGGACCTAGATGAGCTCCAATCTACAGTCACTCTCATTGGAAGTCCGCAGACCCTCCACCCACGGGACACATTGTCAGGCCAACTTACCTCCTGCCAGCAGTGTCCCTCCTGAGAAGCATCCTCAGCCCTAACCTCTCTGCCATCATCTTTGGCACTTACTTCAGTGACTACTGTTCTAAAGTATTTGCCAGCCCACAGGCTTTCAAAGCAGACAGAGAATGGCATACAATTTCCTTCACAACAGATATGGTTCACAGGAAGAAATGGGATCTCTTCCTACTGTGAACAACAATCTCAAAGAAATTGGAAAACATGGATGAAAAGGAACATTCTGACTGCTAGTTCCTTTTCCAATCAAAACCTGAAAGACTCAAAGTATGAAGGGAAACACAGGGACCTTTTCCTCACCCAGCTTTTCCCTAGTAGGACTTACCAAGTGATGACACGCAGCCGCTCCTCCTCTTGCATGAGGACACTGAGACACTGCAGACAAACGCCTCATGGACCTATGCACCTTACCTCTTGAAACTGTTTTCCTTTTAACTTGAGTTTCTGTTCCAGAGAACATCTGGAACTTTCTGCATTCTGTCGATAAAAGCTCAAATCTTCAGTCAATTTTTTCAGTTTTTGTTCCAATGCAGTATACTAACAACAAATAAAAATACACAGTAGAAAACAAAGTGTCAAGGAAAGAATTCATATTTCCAACATTAGAAAAATTAGTCCCAAGTTCTGTTTCAATTAACATTGTGTTTTGACATTTTTATTTCATAAAATGTTGGGTTTAAACTGTTAGCCATATAGGAAAACCACAATAATGATTTTAGTACATGTAACATTGAAATTTGGGAAATAGGAGCAAGAATGTAAAGGCTTAGACCATTGAAATACTTCCTAATTTCCACTAAAAAAAAAGAGCTCGGTGTGTCAGAAGAAAGGTTCATCGAACGTTTCACCACATTGGACAGATTAAATGCGGTGATGGTTGTGGAAGTTACAGGCTGCCGAATGATCAGAGGGTTCCCATTACTCTCAAGGGGCAGTCTGTTGGAGCATAAGGCATTGTGTGACAAACTGTACATATTGAAAGGCTTCTTTCCACAGTGATCTCGCTTTGCCATTTGAAATTTCTGGAGGTTCACGGCGCTCCAGAGAATCTTACACCTGGTTTTTAACCAAGCTGCCATGAGCGACACCAAGAACCTTCTTTTGTCTTTTCGCAGAGCCATTCTTCCTTAAAATCATCCTTTAAACATGAAGTACATCAAAATTGAGGATGTTCTTCTCAAACTAAATGGAACCCAGTGGTCTGAAATCTTCCAGTGCTGAAACCCACTCCTCTCTCTTCCCTGTGGTGCCCACATCCTGAAACTGCACTCACAAAACAACTCTGAAAACCCAGGGAGGAGTCAGGCAGGTCCTGTGGGTGGGAGAGAACTGCCTGGTCCAGAACGAAATGCGCCCCAATTGGGCAAATCCCTCTACTAATGTATTCTGCTGAGACTCATCATAGTCCTATTTAGAACTATTACAAATAGTAGGAATGTAACAGAAAATTCACTGGGAAAGAGAACACTAATGCAATACCTTGCCAGAATACCAGTCAAACACCAATCATTAACTAAGCAAAGATTAAAAGAGCAAGGCTGGTCATAAATGACTACATGGTTATACAAATATCAGAAATTTTAAAATGTCAATTTCAAAACATAAAATATTAACCCAGTGGTTCAAATTAATGTCCACTGCCTTGGATATTAAGGCACCTTTGTCATTATCCTTCATTTGCTTGAATTTCAAATCACCAAGGAAAAGTAATACAACAAATTATTTATAATAGGCATGAATTCAGTAAACATTGATTGTATGCCTGCTAGATGTCCAACAATGTGCTAGGTACTGGGGATACAGCAGTAAACAATTCAGATGAAAGTCAGTGCCCACTTAGACCAGAATTTTGGATGTCAGCCAATGTCAGGGGGAAAAACCCGCAGGTGGTATGGTAGATGAATGAGCTCTTTGTCCCTTCTGCTGGCCCCTCCTCAAACTGCAAGTCGTTCCATGAAAGGATCTCAGAATCAACAATTTTTTTCTTCTTAGAAACAGTGGGTTAAAGAGGAGCTTTCAGGGGGTTTTATTTACACTTGATTTAAAATTTTAAAAATGACATCCTTATATTGCTGATGCACAATGACATCGGAGTAGCTGACCACTAGTGTCATGATGTGCCATAACATCCTAAACAAGCGTCCAGGGCTCAAATCCCTGTATATCTGCAGCACAGGACCCTGGCACACAGCGTTCTGGGAGTGAGGCTGTCACCTGTACACTGTGTGTGGTGAAGTCCAGGCTTGCTGCAAGCCCTAAGACTTTGTTTCTATGTGACTTCAACAGCTTTGTGTCCCACGTGGCTCATAAATGCTTGGGAAAGAAGGATACCAGACACAGCACATGTTCATGAAGAATATGGCATTGATTTTGGTTCAGTGAGCTCCATTTCACTTAACAGGTGATTGTAATGGCAGTTCAGGGAAGAGCATAAACAGTGCACAACTTGACTTGAGCAACAGATTTGACCAGGCCATATTGTCCTTAGAGGCAAGACAAAGAAAGGTAGACTGAATTTTTAGTTAGGTGGATTGTAGCTCAGGGACAAATGAAATCCATAAAGCACTGAATGAACAAGTTTGAAGACCCTGGAGGGATGACTAAGAGAAAGAAAGCAGAGCTGTGGTCTCAGTACTCAGCACCATCCTTCTCAAATATCAGGATTTATGATGCAGTCAGAAGAGAGTTCAGCAGGTACGTAAGCTAGAACAAAGATTCAGTGTTCTTGTCACATCAAACCAACAACACAAAATGTGAAAGGGTAAGTATGATTCTTATCCAGAGGAAAGACTGAGCTGGCGGGAATGAAACTGAGAATGAGCTTACTGGACAAAGAGCTCCGTGTAACAATAACTGCTAATATCAATATAAGTTCATCTGTTTCAAGCACTATGTGAAGCCTTCATGGAAATTACTGCAATCTCTACAACAATCCTATGACACAGGCTTCATTAACATCATTTTACTGACTAGGCAACTGAGGCTCAGAGCACCATACAACTGGGATGTAGCTCTAAGGAACAATACAACTGGGATGTGGGATAGCCAGAACTCAAATCCAAGTCTTTTTAACTGGAAAACCAACTTAGACTGCACAAGATGATACATATATTGATCAAGGCCAGCCATGGTCCCTTTGACCCCTCACTGCACCCTCATCCATCTGATTGGTACTTCTCAAGAATTGCTCTGTGCAAAGCACTGCACTAGTGGAAAGTCTAAAAATGAACCCAGACTACCACATCCAGAAAGACAAAATAGATGTACCCTTCCCTATACCTCCCATCAAGAACAACTAGAAATTCTGGGCATTATATCAAAACAGGCATAAGAAAGCTCTAAAAGGAGAGGAGACTGATTGACTGCAGACTTCGGGCCCAGGGGAAACACTTCACTGATACTAATGATACCCGGAGGCAGTACCTTCCAGGAAAGCCCAGGAAAGCAAGACATTCTCAGAGAAAGGAAAACTAAGACAATCTGTGGCCCACAGAAGTGTTAAAGGAAGTTCTCTAAATAGGAAATGATGAAAAGAAGAAGTTGGAAAGGAAGTGGGAAAGAAGAGGAAGGGAGTATATATCAATATAATAGGCATTCCTTCCCTTCTTCAGTTGACAGTTGAAGCAAAAGTGAAAATATTGTCTGATATGATTCCATATATATGTAGAGAAATACTTAAAATTCCATTAGAAATAGTGAAAGATAACAAATGAATAGACAAGAAAATTTCCTATAATTGATTAGAGCTTGTAGAATGACAACACCAATAGACAGTGATAAGCTGTGTGTACTCATGATGGAATGTCTAGAAAATCACTGGAAAGGCTCTACAAAAAGTACATTAAAAACACTATAGCTAAAGAATAATGGAATTTCAAAATATGTGCAACTAACCCTCAGGAAAGCAGGAAGAAAGAAAACAGATGGAAAATGAAAAGAAATGGAAAACAAAAAATAAGATGGCAGACTTAAACATGAACTATCAATGGTTACATTAAGTGCAAATAGTCTAAATTCACTAATGTAAAGAAAGATAGTCAAAGAGTGGATCAAAAAATATACCCAAATGTATACTGTCTACATCAAACTCACTTCAAGTATAATAATATGAATAGTCTGATAGTAAAAAGACAGAAAGAAATACATCACAGCAACATTAATCAACAGAAAGCCAAAGTGGCTATATTACTATCAGATAAAGTAGACTTTAGAATACAGGAAATTACCAGAGACACCAAGGGTACTGCATAAGTAAGGGTCAACCCACCCAGAGGACATAGCAAACCTAAATGCATGTGCACCTAACAATGGAGCTGCAAAGTATGGGAAGGAAAAGCTGATAAAACTGAAAGGACAAAAAAACAAATGAACAATTATGGGGTGCCTTCAACATCCCTGTCTCAACAACTGATAGACCTAGACAGAAAATAAGCAAGGGTTTAGAATTCAACAATACTATCAACCAACAGGAGATAATGTGTTTTAGAACACTCAACCCAATAACAATATGCATTTTTTCAAAGTGCCCATGAAAGATATATCAAATGGACCATATCCTGGGCCATAAAACAAACCTAAACAAATTTGAAAGCCTAGAATTTGAAAGACTAGACTATGTTCTCTGCACATAATGGAGTCAAATGAAAAATCATTAATGGAAAGAGGAAAATCTCCAAACACTTGGAAGCTAAACAAATTATTTCTAAAGAGTACATGGGTCCAAGGAAAAAATGTTAAATGCATTGAACTGAACAAAAAGTAAAATACAATGTATCCAAATTGTAGAACATAGTTAAAGCAGTACTGAGAGGGAAATTTATAGCATTAAATGCCTCCATGAGAGAAGAAAAGTCTTACATTAACCATCTAAATACCCCACTTCAACAACCTAGAAAAACAAGAAGAAAATGACTGAAAGCAGGCAATGAAAATAATCAAACAAAAATCAATGACCCTGAAAACACAAAAACAAAAGAAGCGATGAACCAACGAGCTGATTTGTTCGAAAATCAATAAAAGAACAATGAAACTGGCAAATCTCTAGGAAGACTGACAATTAGGAAAAAGAGGAGACACAAATGTCAGTGTACCAACTGACACACAGGCACCAAAAAATAAGGAAATACTGGAAAAAACTCCACACACATGAATTTGACAATTCAGGTGAAATGAACGATTTCCCTCAAGAAACACAAACGATCCCACCTCATTCAATATGAAGTAAGTCATTTTAATAATACCAATGTCAATATTTTAAAGTTGAATTTGTATTTTCAAAACTCTCAAAACAGAGATCTCCAGGCCTAGAAGGTTTCACGGAGAATTCTACAAAATGTATAAAGAAATAACACAAACTCTACACAATCACTTCAAAATAGACAAGAGGAGAAAATGCTTCCCAGTTCATTTTACGGAGTTAATGTTATTGTAATGATCTCTGATACAAATACTAAAGACAAAAAAAAAGAAAGAAAGAAAAAGAAGATAACTGACCAATATCCCTCATGAATATAGACAAAAATCCTTAACAAATTATTAGCAAATAAAGTTCAGAGCTATATCAAAAAATTATACACCATGTCAAGTAGTGCTTATCCCAAGGATGCAAAGCTCATGCAAATATTTAAAAAGCAATAGTGACAAGGCATTATTTCATTAAAATAAGTATGAATCTTTGATTATCTTAAAATGTAAAAGATTATTTTTTTACAAGACAGAGAAACTCTGCCCAGAAGAAATAAATTGGACATAGAGGTAGGTATAGATACTACATTGGTTTCTGCCTTCTGCTTTAGAAATTTCTAGAGTTTATTAGAAGTCAATTTCTTAGGTCTGACAGGATTAAGTTTGCAAGGTTCTCTGTGATTCTGACAATGAGCCAAGTGTGGGAAGCCCACAAACAAGAGGATGCCTGGAGAACAGATCTCACTGCATCAAGAGCAGAGGGAAGGAGCTCACAGGAAGAGAAGCTTGGCAAGGGCATTGCAGAAGGAGAGTATACCAAGCAGAAGGAGCCTGGGCTCAGAGAGAGATTAGGTTCAGGACACATTCAATGTGTATGGGTGGTCCTAGAAGATAGGTCCTTTTTCCCTGCACTTGTCCTCAATACACCATGAGGTCACCATGTGACCTCTATATCAGTATCCCACCCCCATTAGGATGAAGTTCCATGAGGGCAATGACTGTTGTCTGATCCTGACTGCTCCATCCCCAGGTATAGAAGAGGGCCTGACACATTCAGCAGTCTACAGGTGTTTGTCAAATCAGTCCACAAACAAGTGAATAGGGAAAATAGAATAGCAGAGAGATACGTAGGTACTGAAGCAGCAACCCTTCCCCCAAACCGTCTAAAACAATCCTTCAATGACAGGCCTTTGTTGGAGCTTTAAAATTAAATGTGTACTGGATCTCAAGAGTAGATCAATTGATTACACTCTATCATAATTCTAAAAATCTTTTAAAGCTCCATGACTTTAAGTCTCTTTCATGGGCAAGAAGATGTGCCAGGTACTGCATATCCATGACCTGTAATCTTCACCCTCTGAGATGTGAGAGGTGAGGGATCTGCTCAAGTCCTTGGCTGGGAAACGTGCTGCCCAGGACTGACCCCTCAGCTCCCCAGCTCTAAAAGAACTTACTAGTTCTATGGCACTGGTACTGCTTAGAATACCTTAATGAGGTTCACTACATCATTTAACTCATAAATTTAATCATCAAGTATGGTTTCCCAGAAACTGCATGGACAAAAGTGGAGAGTTTGCAAATACTCATGAAAAGTCAAGTACCTTGGCTGATGCCAGGTCATACTGTGCTGTCAGTTCGGCTCTACTTTTATTCAAAACTTTCTCTTTTTCGTTTAATTCCATTTTTGCTTTGTCCTGTTGGAGCTGGAGTTCTGGCCACTGATTCACTTGGACTTGCATTTCCTTCTCTTCTCCTGGCCGTCGTAGTTCCAACTCACCAGCCTGGCTCCTCAGCTCTTAAATAGCAAACAAAACCCATGCTTCCATTAACATCTGCTTTTCACATCAAATTTACAACTACATTCAGAATGTATTATTTATGTTCCTCTGCTCTGAGATCTTTGATCAGACAAATAGAAGTCAATGCACATTAAACACAGAAGCTATTCTTATTGGATTGAATTTCAAAGGGTAGTTTCCATTGTTATTTATACCCATGTGTCCTGTAGAAAGTAGGAGAGACCAATTTTCTTGTTATCACAGAAACTTGGGGAAGAAAATGCTTTCCTAAAATTGTGAACATTATCAGATTGAGGCTGCAAAAAGTGCATCACCTATAAAACCTTTATTTCAATCACCACTTGGTTTCACACTGGCTGACTAATACTTGTTTCCTGTGGACATCAAAGAAATAAGTGATGAGCAGTGGAAACCTCAGGCTCCCACCTCTTCCAGTAGCTTTATCTCCAGTAAAGATCAAGGCAGTGTGAACCTCCTCTACTGCCAAAGTTCACCACACATTTTTTCTTGATGTTCCCCCCACATTACACGCAGTATTGGTTCCAAAGGTACTGGCAGTCTGAGAGTTCTCACCAGTGAACACCGATGGTCATTTTGGATATATCATTGCACTGGAAATGATCCTAGTATGCAGAGTGGAATCCAAACCACTAGCTGGTACCCTTGGCTGTCAGCTGCAGCCTGGGACAGTGGCCAAGGTCACAGGTTTGCTCCCAGATGGACAAGCTGGCTGCACAAAGCATAACTGTTCTTCATACACATGCCACACCTCTGGCCAAAAGTGGCCTGTACACAGGCTTGTTTCATGGGGCACAAAAGGAGTCAGAGGAGAAGGGTGAGGAGTGTCAACTGTAACCAAGCTTCTCACCCTCCTTCTGGAAGGACAAGTCAAAGGCATTCATCCTACCTTTGAAAGCTTCAAGGTCCCAGCTTATCAGGACAAATAAAGGTACCTTCCAAAATTCTGATATCTTTTCTCATTCTCACAAAGACAGTATTTCCACATCACCAGCCTGGGATGCTGACCACGGATGTGGCTAACAAAACCCAGAAGCACTTTCTCGGACTAAAAATGCCTGGAATGACATCCCAAATTATCTCAGGAAAATGCAAACCTGATTGAGTTCAAAACATTACCTTGACTCTGGGCATTTTGTTGATCCAAAAGTTGAGAACTGCTAGAATTTTCACAGAAGCTGCTATCAGCACCTCTTTGCCCTTCTCTCAAAGTTGATGTACTACTCGGAGTCACTTCCAGTTTCTGAGAGAAGTGAGATGCAGAGTAACTCCTCCTAACAGGAGTCTGTAGAGCATCAGAAGAAAGAGGACTTGGGATGTATTCTCGTTGCCATGGGAACACAGACCAGGAGGCCTGTTGTTGGCCAATGTTCAGGTCTTTCATGGTGTTTTGTGGAATAACCTGGCTGGCTTTCTGTAAAGACAGAAACTCTTTAGCATCCTTTAGAAATCATAATATTCAAGACTCTTTTCAGGTAGAACATAAAGCCATGTCAGCAGGTTAGCATTCCCACTGGGTACTGGGAAAGAACTTTCATCAAGTCAAGGGAACTGTCAAGTCCCAAGGCCCAATGAGATTTTCATATGGTCAGACTTCAGCATTGAAGGGTTAAGCCAGCACTGCTGAGGCCCAATCTGTTCTATGTAGGCTGAGTTTTTCTATTTTTTCCTGCATCCCTCAAGTACTCCATTAAACACATGAGTGCCAGTTTGAATCATGAAATTTGCTTTTCCTTTGCCTGCCCTTTATCACCATCAAACCCCCACCCTCTGTAGCTTTGCACAAAGAGAATCAAAATTCAATATCAGCTCTGGCTGGTGTGGTTCAGCTTGGGTGCCTGCGTGGGAGTTGAAAGGTCACTGGTCCAATTCCCAGTCAGGACACATGCCTGGGTTGCAGGCATCTGAGAGGCAACCGATCGCTCTGTGTCTCACACATGGAGGTTTCTCTCCCTCTCTCCCTCTCTTCCTCCCTCCCTTATCCTCTCTCTAAAAGTAAATGAATGAAATCTTTAAAAAAATTTTTTTTATATTAACCTACAGAACTCTTTCAAGAATCTCACTTTGTACCATACCACGCCCTACCAAATGTCCTATTAGGTATCTTATGCTTCATAATAGACAGTTGTGGATTTTCCATTGCCTTGAATTCTTCTCTTTTTCTTTCCACCTGCATTCTGACAAGACACGGCTGGAGGTGCTACATTTCATTCTCTACCTAAGTGCTTTTCCTGCCACAGGGAGAGGTTTAATGTTTATGGACTCACGTTCCTCCACTAAATAATTCTGGGAACGAACGATAGGGGCAGAACTGGTACAAATGACTTAACTGGATAACAAAGCACAAGGTAATTCTAGGTCAAAGCAATTATTGTTTAATTTTTATTCACCATGATAACCAATGTTTTTGTCATCCATGAAAATCCTGGTGACTGCAAAACAAGGGTTCAGGGCACAAAAAGAATTAAAATTGTTCAATCCCTAATGAGGGCTTTTGAGCCTCAATATTTAACGTATCTACTTGGAACTCTGCCTTCTGCTCTTTGTGAAATTGTGCCATCTTACCAAGTTCTTGTTTAACAGAAATACACCCTTAAGGCCCAAATGGATTTTTTAAAACAGAATATCATGGGAGTACACATGTAACAGAAAATTCTATAGATACTAGGTATTTTCAGAATCAGTCCCTAAACAAGAAGGAAGGGTTTCTGAAACATGCATTTGGTTTATTTTGTTAACATTAAGCAAATATCTTTATCCACCTCTCCTTGCTCATTTATGCACATCAAAATGGAGTTGAAAACCCTTGTCAGCAACTTAGTTAAAGGAACAGGGGAGATGATGGGAAACATTCTCCCCTGAAATAAGTGTTTCATCAATAAGAATCCTCAAAAGCCATGTCCCTGCTAGCAATCACCACAACCCATCAGAAAAACTGCATACGGAGGCATTTCCTCCAGGTGACAAAGCCAGTGTGAGGAATGAGTGTGTCCCAACCCTCTCCAAACATGTTAATTATCATTAGACTTTACTAGGGAAATAAATATATTGCTGCAGTGTCTATGGAATTTGGGGAACATCAAATATTTAGAGATTAAGGAATCTCCCCACTCTATTTTATTCACTCATTGCCTCCTTCTTAAATTAAGAAATATAGCCAGACCTGGCTGGGTGGCCCAGGTGATTGGAGCATTGTCCCATTCACCAAAAGGTTGCAGGTTCATTTCCCAGGCAGGGCCCATACCTGGGCTGTGGGTTTTATCCTGGTCAGGGTGTATAATGGACAACAACAGATGGAGAGACTGAGGGTGGATGGGTGAGAGGGAAAGAGGGAAGGGGGAAGGGGGAAGGAAGGAAGGAAGGAAGGAAGGAAGGAAGGAAGGAAGGAAGGAAGGAAGGAAAGGAAGGAAAGAAATATCCCAACCAATGATCGAGGATCTTTATTTTTTCAGTGTAAGAAAAATGCACCAGCTCTATGTCGAGCAGAATTTTCTCCGCCGCTGTTGTAGCCTAAACGACAGCACTTTCTCAGCTGCGCGCTGCTACAAGGCCTGTAATTAACTTACTTTTGCCTGCAAGGCTTTCACCTCTGCCTCTAGTCTTTTCCTTTCTTCGACTTCTTTATTATATTTTTCTTTTAGATCTTCATATTTGGACCCTAAACACAGACAAGGAGATACAGATTTATTTTGATCATTGACTTTGTCAACGCACAGATCAATCATTTCAATAGGTAGTTCAGAAAGACTATCTTAGCACAGCAGAAAGAACCCTTCAGTTAGGGCAACAGACATTGGTCAAATTCTCCAAAGATCAAAATCCATGGAAATGGATTTGAATGTTCAGAAATGGAATTCTTTTTGAAACATACCACAGAAGGATAGAGTGAAAAGTGTAGGCCAGCCAATAAATCTGCTTCTTTGAATGAGTTTCTACAGAAATTCAGAAAAGGCTGGCAAGAGGAAAGACAGGGAAGTCATTAAGGACCCTGAAAATGGCTAGAAGAAAGTTTTATGGCAAGGATGTATTTTCCTAAGACATGAGCTAAGTTTTTAAAGTTTCCCTAGAATTGGCCCAAACAACTTGGTGGAATTTCCAAATGGAAGTAAAAAAATTCAGAGAAAAGTATAGTCTTACTAATCTGGTGGCTCAATAGAGTTCAACAGATGTACCAATGTACAGGCTACAGCAAGTAGTTGCATTTTTTGAGTGCCCAGACTAGAAATTGAACTCAAAGCTGAATTAATGCATTTCTTTGGCAGAACTGAAATCTCACTAGAAGAACTATGGACATGAAGGGAAAACTCCTTACCGCTGTAGTACTGACTTGGTGTTAATGGAGTTGCAAAGAGTTTTTGTGGTGTTTTACATGCACTCCTAGAGACATCTGCAGGCCGTGCAGCTTTCTGACTTCTTTCAAGTTCAGATTTACAGCTGTTACAAAAGGACACGAGAGGGTGGCAAATCAAAGCAAAAGTGACAGAACAGCAACATCGTACTGTTCCCAGAGAGGTATTAGCTTACAAAACTCAACATGTCAGAACTCTTACCACTTCATTTACCCAATACACATGTGACAGACATAAACTCAGTGGCCTGTCTTTAAAGGGACTTAGACTAGATAGCAAAACAGAAATAAACCACTAATTACAATGTCATGAAGCTACAATGAACATCTATAACCACACAGAGTACAAGATAGAGTTGGGAGGTTGGGGATATATCCCAAGTCAATTTTATGTTCTAAGCCACAGAGAGAGAGACAGGGATATAAAAGAATCCAGAACTTCAGAAACATAGGAAAAATCTATAATCCCTGAAGCATGGGTTAAAAAATCACAGGACTGGATGGCATTACTTCTGTTATGAAGTCATAACAAAGCACAGACTTGATCTATGTACCATGGATTGTATTTATTTGTTTATGTGTTTGTTTATTTATTTATTTATTTATTTATTTATTTATTGTGTGTGCAGGTAACAGTTTTAAAACATACATGATAATCAAGTTATAATGCAGAAGTATATGGCAGAAAAGAGTTACGAAGAAATGGGGGAAGTAAGCTATATATTTGTACACATGTACAGAATATCCCTACCATTTAAGTTCTGAACACATTGAGAATCAAACAACCTAGAAGAAGATTCAATTCTTGCAAGTCTCCAATGTCTGACTTTATTTTAATACAGAATATAATGAACACCCTATTAGAATGGCTAACGTGCACCGTTCCCTTTGGCATGCACGCGGTCCCCTGAGGAGAGAGTGGAGACAGTGCCTGAGTGTCCCAGCTACCAGTCTGGATGAACATTTCTACTTTATCTCCTTGGTCCTCAGACTTCCGTACAATTTGATTTTCTGGCAGTTCTGGTCCTTTGGCTTTTCAAATTTGTTGTTGTCATTCTTCTGGTTGTGCGAGGAGGCAAAGTGCATCCACCTATGCCTCCATCTTGGTGAAAGTCTTGCAGTTGAATTCTGCAGGGTCTTGAAAAATTGGTGTTTCATTTCCATCTCAAAATTCAACTTTTACCCCACCTGCTTTCCCTATTCTTTCATTAAAATAATAAAAGTCTATTTATTTTAAATAGTAAATGAAAAGATACACCACTAGCATTTTTTATTAATAAACAATTGTTTCTCCTTTCTCTTAGAGAGAAAAACAAAAGCCATTACTACCATAACAGCACTAAAATAAACTGTTTTTGACTAGGTTTGGCGACATGAGATTGTCAAAATTCACAGGCTTTGATCAACCTTTCAAATGGTCCAACCGAATTTGGTCAAGACGTTCCTGAAACGTAGTCAGTGGCTGTCGATGGAGAAAAGAAGCTCCTGCCCTGCACTGGAAGGTCACCAGTGACAATTTCAGCTCTATACTCAACAGTTTTTGTGGTCTTGTTTTCATACTTTTTAACAGTTCTTACACTAGAGACAGCAACACTCTTAATGTTGTTACAGTCTGAAGTTTATATAGCTTATCAACTTTTAGGAACATCTATATCCACATTAGAAAATAAGAATATTTCAAACCGAACGTGCTACAGGGGTCTCCTAACCCTATGAGGACGGTGGCAATGGATAACAGTGATACTAGCAATGCTGACATTTA
>PVKU01016278.1:0-15200 GCA_004027475.1 Anoura caudifer | reverse complement strand
AGAATTCTCTATGAGACTCTTTAGAATTATCTGCTTATTGTAAGTGTTATATTTTGATTTAAATGACCATTATTACCTAAAGTGTCATCTCAGCTTGACACAGATGTTTAAACAAGGCCATCACTGTCAGCTATGGCTACTACCAAAAATCTATGGAAGTAACTTCATGTGTACCTGGTTTTAAAAACAATACCAAAAAGATTAAAAAAAAATTTGAACAGGACAATACCCCAAACCCCTATTTAAACTACATAACATTTTTATTAATGTCCTAAATTCATAGTTTAGTCAAAAAACTGTAGGATAGTTCAGTTCTAAATTGATAGATTAGAAATATTAAATTTTTTCTTCCTTTATAGTTTTTTCTTATTGTTTCTTTGTTTAAGATACTGTTTATTGTTTAGCATTTCTAAATTCTATGCAGTCAAAATAAGAGGTTTCTCTTGGTGGAAAACACACACACATGCACACGGTCTTGCTCTCTCACACATGCACTCACTCTCCTGTCCATCACACACACACACACACACACACACACACACACACACACACTACGAAGACAAAAGGTCCTCACAGTAGTTTTGAACCTGCACAAAATGTGAAAATACTGTTGCAGATGTGAATAAGTATTTTTAATAAATAAGTCCTTAGAAAGACAAAGTGGTGTGCCTGTCGTTTGTGCACAGATGATCCCTGAACCTCACACACACACACACAGAAGCTGAGCTGGCCAATACGTCCGACATCGGCTTATGAACATGGCAGGAGAAGAAACTAGGACGAAGGACATCCCCCAGCATGACAGAGATAAAGGAGGGTCCAGGGAAGGGACAAGGTGCCAGCAAGAAGGAAGCTGTAACCACTCTGGGACCAGGGGGAAGGAGGGCCTGTGGAGTCACCTGGGTCCAGTGAGGAGCTGTCTTAGCAACAGGGGACCCTGCCTCTGCCCTCTGTCCTCCAGTTACTGCTGAGCAAATGCCAGGGGAGTGCAGGCCAGGGTCAGCCTCGGCACAGAGCAGGCCCAAAAAGGGCCTGAAAGCACTTGGAGAATGACCACCAGATTCTGTTTGATCCAAAGTGTTCGTGGGCTCTATTGCCTCCTTCACACCCATTTACTTAGTAACAACCTCTGGAGCTTCTCCACTGACCTTGGGACTCTTCTAGGTGATCAGGACACAGGGATGGGAAGAACAGCCCAGTGAGCCCCGTGGACCCCAGTGCTTACATTCTAGTGTCCTCCTGGAGGGACTTGAGAGAGGATTTCCTCTAAGGGCACTGACAGTCCTATGCACAAAGATACCAGGGATCCCCTGGCAGGGCAGGACGGAGGGGAAAGCATGTTGTTCCCCTGGGCCCCATGCCACACCAATCTGAGGAGGCCCACAGGAGTGCAGGTGCTAAAACTGGAGACGAGAACCTCGAATGCTGAGTGATCTGGACAAAGAGAACTCAGACCTCGTAGGAATAGCTTGGAATGCCATGTGTAGCTCATGGGGTTTCAAGAGTGTTGAGTTCCAACTTTCACCCTGAGCTTTCTGGGCCAAGCAGGAAGGGAACCAAGACCAGGAATGCAGCATTCTTCCGGAAGAAGCAGAGGCTGGCTCAGGGCTGGGCTGCCAAAGGGCTTTCCAAGGGCATCCACAGGGGATCCCTGAGCAATGTCACGGGTGTGTCTTCCTGTGATTCTCCCTAAAGCCCTGTCTGAAAGACACCTGGGCATCCAGGCACGCCCAGGGGCAGCCCTCCGATGAAGATCTAAGCCCCCTTCACCCCCACACTGGGGTCCAACCTCCCTGGGCACAGGTCCCTTCTGCCTCACATCCTGGTGTTTTGTGTCTGGCACAGCACCTGGGTCCCTTGCCCTGTGCAGCCTGACCAGGAACACAAAGCCAGCACACAGTGGGCCCAGGTTAACCCTGCAGGTTGCTATTCAGCTCTCCTTGTGGAGGAGGGATGCTGACAGCCCAGTGCTGCTTCTGCCTTTCTGTCCATCTGGGGGATGACGGGACAATGGAGAAGCTGCCACATGATCGAGGTCAGATTCTCCCTGGGAGAGTTGATCACTGCCCCTCCAGCTCCCCCTTCTTGGCTGGTTGGAGTCATAAAGCATCTTAATATCAGGTCACATCCATTCTGCAATCACAAGTTTAAAGATTGCCTCTGCAGAGCCTCCTGTCCTGGATCCCCAGCCTAAACTGCACTGCAGCATGAATCCTGAGCAGTGCCCGTGTGAAGACCACTCCCAGCACCAATGCACCCCATTCCTCCGCTTGCCATCCAGTTACTGTCAGCTGCAGTTAGAGTCTAGGAGAGTCACCCAAGAAAGACCTTCGGCCCAGCCACTGGTTTGTAGCAATGGCATTCTCTTCCCCCACACACACACGCATGCACATGCATACTCACACGCATGGACACATAGACACACACATACACAGCAATCATGGAAATCAGAGGATGGTCATACACCAGAGCAAGGAATTGTGTCCAGTCCAGCAGCCAGTTACTAAGAACAGGAACCGAGGTGGTAATTTTGCCAAATGCTCTGCCTGAAACATACATGGCCCTGTTTTCTGGGCCACACATAGTTTATCAAATGATGTTTGGAAAGGGGACCTGTTATATATTATCTCTAAGCTCTGCCAGTGAGGATGCTGGGAAGGGACAGCTAGGGAGAGAGGGGGTTGGGTTTATTTTGTAAGGACAGTGAAGTGGGATAACACGTATTCAATCCTGAGTGCACAGCAGGCTCAGTGGTTGGAGCACAATCACGGCATGACACAAGGGTTGATACATTGCCCATAGGCTGGATGACAGTCCTTCCCTCACCACTTAAGCTCAAGGGCCCCTGCTTCTGGAAGCATGGCCCTCTTATTAGGTCTCTCAACTGGGCAGGATCCCAGTATCAGCTTGTAGAGCCTTCTGCCTCCTAAGTCACAAACCTGCCTCCTGAGGACACAGGCAAATAACCCTGAGGCATGTCAGGGTTTGGTCATGCCTGCTTGGTCAGGCTGTCCTGCCACATACCATGCACATATACCCATATACTTCATGCACATATACTTCATGCACATATACTTCACTGCTGTCATGCTTCCTCCTAGCCCAGTCTCATCACCTCTCAAAACCTCATTTTCTTTGCTTGGAAGGATGAGCTTGGAGCCTCAAACTGTTACTAGATGGATATCATAGTCAGGAGCAGATCTGCCTCAGGACTGCTATAGTGTATGGGTTCATGTGTTCCTGTAGGAAAGATTTCCTAACAAGAGTCTAAGTGACTATGAGTATGTGTTTATTAAAGCTGAGGACAATGAAACAAAGAAAGGCCTTAGCATAGAATAGGTGACAGGAGAGAGTCTAGGCAGGGCTGCTTTGGCTCACTAAGAATGGAGAGTCACAGTAAAAGAAGTGAGCTCACTACAAAATCAGAGAAAAGGGGGCTTTGGAGACAGGTTAAGGGGGTGAGCCCGGGATGATCTGGAACTGCCTATTGCTATCTTGGTTGCATTCTCATCAGGTCCCTTGAAGTTTAGGAGATGCACATGTATGCAGGAAGAAGTGGGCCAGGGACAGGTGCAGGTATGCTCCCAAGAGAGCAAACTCAAGAACCCACAGTGGATTCTTTGTTTTGGAGCTTCTTATCTTTCATTGGCCTCAGGCCTGAATCCTAACAGAGGTCTCAGGTCTTAATAGAATATTAATTAGCTGTTTAGGTGTGTTCACCTAATTAGCTGATTCATCAAAATGTATGTAGAAATGGATCAGGGTTATTTTTCTGGTTAGTTTTATTTTTTAAAAATGTTATTGAAGAGGAACCAGGACTGAGGCTGGCCTGTCCCTAGGACAGTCCAGACTGTGAAAACCATCTTCTCCTAAGTGTCCAGGACAGGCTGCAGTTCAAAAGGCAACATGTGTTCCTCTTTCAGCTACCACTACTATAACTAAACAAATTGATGAAAAATAGAGGATACTGAGGCACAATTGTTAGAGAGAATTAATGAGTCACTGTGGTATGCAATCTAGATTGATGAGTCTTCAGATGCTGACAAGCAACGATGCTTGTTTTTGTGGGATAGATTTTTTCAGGGGGATGTGCATGAGGGTATGCTATGTGGACTTTTGTTGCCAGCCAACACCACAGCTGCAAAACTATTCAAGTCTTTGAATGGTTACATACCAGGAAAACTGAATTGGTCATTTTGTGTCAGTATACGCATGGACTAAGCAGCTGTCATGCTGGACAGCTTTCTGGTTTTACTACTCGAGTCAAAGAGGTGGCTTCTAAAACTGAGTCTACACACTGTGTCATCCATGGAGAAATTCTGGCTAGCTGAAAAATGTCATCTGAACTTAATAACATTTTGCAGGATGTAGTTAAATTATCAACCACATTTAAGTATATGCCCTTAACTCACGTCTGTTCGTGAAGCTCTGTGAGATTGATGCAAAACACACATCTCTTATACATAGAAGTGAAATGGCTTTCTAAAGGGAGATCACTGACCAGAGTTTTTGAGTTACAAGAGCCACTCCAGAGATTTCCTTTAGAAAACAATCACCACTGGTAGCATATTTCAGTAACACAGAATGGGTCGAAAACTTGCTTACTTGTGTGACATATTCAACCTGCTCAATGAACTCAATCTGTCACTTCAGGGGAGAATGAAAACCATGTTCAAGTTGCAGATAAAGTAGCTACATTCAAAGCCAAACTGGAATTATGAGGGTGATGAGTGAACATTGGGATTTTTAACATGTTTCAAACATTAGCAAAGATTTTAAAAGAGACTGACCTGGGTATGTCTTTCTCCCAGCTGGTACATGATCACCTATCTCAGCTTTCAAAAGAGTTTGAGTGTTTCCCAACCACAAAAGACCCCTGAACTGGGAAGAATGGACCTGCTACCCATTTATGAATAAGCCAGGTGAATTGACTTTGTCTGTGCTAGAAGAGGATCTACTGCTTAGTAAGTATACTGTCAACAACAAAACATGTTCTCAAAAGCTGGATAACTACAATCTCCATATGTGATGTCACAACAAAAGGCAGATACTAGCTCTCTACCTCATGATAACCAGTACTAATTATGGAAAAACACCCAGCACAAAACTCAACATTGCTCTGCCCTCAATAGGTCATGACCTTAATGTGACAGATACACAACTACCAAAAATCTCAAATTATAGGTCACACACAGGAATCTGAGATAATCAGAACATAGTAAGTTAAGTACTACTTATAGTTCCTATGAAATAAAGATCTGTTGAATAAATGAAGAGTGCAAGCTAGAGACAATTTCTTTAAAAAATACATATAAATTTACAAAAGGCTATTAAGAATTTATCAAGAAAAAATGGTTCCTCTATATACAAAATTGAAGTTCTTAAGCTGATTTGATACCATAGACTAAAGTTGCAAGACCAAATCAAATGAATTGGTGCTCACAAACCTACTGAAAAGGGAAATCCGAAAGAAGAGAAGCCCACTGTTGAGGCTCATTTTCTCTATATGGTACCATGTGAGGCTGTTTTGTGAACACAGACTAATCCACTCTTCACAGCAGGCTGGCAAGACAGAGACCAGTTGCTCCATTTCTCCAGATGAGCTAACTGAGGCCTAGAGACAGTTAGTTAATAACCTGCATCACACAGCTAGCTGTCACAGAAGTGGAATTCCGACAAGTCTGTTGAATTACAAAGGCCACTACATGATGGGTCTCTTTCATGAGCCTAAATGAAACTTAATAAACTAAGCAACCTGTAGAGGCCAACAAGTGAAAGAACCTGGAAAAATGGGGCTAAATTAAAAAACACACATATGGTCAACACAAGTAGATGGATAAATAACTGGCTATGAACCTACATGGTTGACATTCAGACAATCTAAACCTATCAAAAAATTCAGTGCAGATACTAAGTTCCCTTTTGAGAAGTATCTTAAGATAAAAAAATAAAGAGGGAAATAGTTCACAAGTCCACAAGAGAGATAATCTCATTAGAAGCCTCTTCCATTCAAGAGGAAAGAAGAAAGATAACCAAAAAGTCACTTATATCGCTGTCCATGTATTTGAAAAGGGGCAAATTGCAGACCTCCAACATTTGATCTTGGTCTTGTTGGTCATATCCTTCAAGAAGCTGCTTGAGTGCAACACAATCTTCACTCGCATTAAACCCTGGAATACTACAGCAAGCACAAGTCACACATCTTCACCCAATGATGAATTTGCCCCCCAGCAGAGGTTTGGCAACATCTGGGCACATTTTTCACTGTTACAATTGGGCAGAGATCAGAGATGAGACTAGACATCCCACAGTGCACAGGACAGGCCCAACAACAAAGAATTACACACCCCAAAATGTCAACAGTGCCGGGATTGGGACTTCTCACTGTAAACATCTCAGACAGGAAAATCCCTTATTCAGATCTTCCTGTAGCATATGTTCTAAGCATTTTTCTTTTTTTGTTATTTTTTTCTTAGAAGGCAAACATAACAAAATCACTCAAGTTTTTCACTTCCATGGAAGTCACCAGAAGAAAAATACAAGAAAGAACACACTTGTAAAAATCCTGCTGTAAAAACTGAAATAGTAGTCAGGTGCCTCTGTCACAATGAAATTTTATTAAAAAAAAAAAAAAAAGCAGTTTCGCAGCCAGGGTTATTTATCTAAGCAGTGATCTCAAATTAATAGGAGTGAAGGCAATGCTCTCAGCGTCTTACCTGTAGCTCTCCCTGACACATCTTTCTGCAGCCACGTAGTCACTTCTGTGGAGATGAACTAAGACTTGAGCAATTGTTTTCTAAAACAAATAGGTGATTAGGGTTCAAATTTACATCTTCTTTTTTAAAAAAATTATTTTATTTTAATTTAATTGTTCTTGTACAGTTATCTGTCTTTTACTCCTGTCCCAGCCCACCATCCCAACCCTCCCCACCTCCCTCCCATATCCACCCCCCTAGTTTTTGTCCATGTGTCTTTCATACTTGTTGCTCCAAACCCTTCCCCTTTTCCCCTGAAATTCCCTCCCCTCTCCTTGCATCTTCTTAATAAAGTCAGTTTCCTGACATCAGGAACTTAGCTTTCAGAGTTTGGGTTTTATACAGAGATTTATACAATTCTGCAGTAATTTTCACAGGACATCTGGGGAAAATATCCTGAAGTACTATACCTCAAACTCCAATGTACAGACAGACTACCCAGGAGTCTTATTAAAATGAAGACCCTGAGACAGTGGGCCCAAAGCAAGCCCAAGACCCTGCTCTCTGTAACAAGCTCCCAGATGGTCCTGACACTGCTAGTCTGAGAACCACAGGGAGCAACAAAGCCTTAGATCACAACCACACATTTGAAAGAAAATTTGTTTTAAATACCTATATACATGGGTGTAATCTTAAAAAGCGAATAAAAAAGGAAGACACGACTCTATAATCATACTTTGCCTTTCTTAAAGAAATACTAGGAGAAAATAGAATGAATGAAAACTTTAGAAAACAGAAACAATGACACTATTTATAAGCCAACAAAAGCATTAGCAAGATCAAAGATATGAACTAATAAGATATTGTCAAGAGAGCCCTTCAATCTTTATTATCTCTATTTTTCAGGTAACTTTACCTTCAAGTTCCTCAAATCTTCTCATCTCCATTATCACATTAAACCCATCCAGTATTTTATTTCAGATATTGTTCTTTCAGTTCTAATATTCTCATTTAGTTCATGCTTATGGTTTACATTAAAAATAATTTGCTCTCCATTCGTTCACCTGTGTATCCCTTTGCCTCAAGCAGCACTTACAAAAGCTGCTTCAAAGTCCTGATCTGGTCATCCCAACACTTGTTTTACCCCTGGAGTGGCATCAGTTGTCTTTTCTCCTGAAAACTAGTGATGTTTTCCTAGGTTTTCCTACGTTCAGTAATTTGGGACTACACCCTGGACCCGTGAATGTTATGCTGCAAGGCTGTCCTCTAATTCTCAAGAAAGGTGGGTGTTTCCAGCAGGCAATCGCCCTAGTCAGGCTCAGTCTGCATGTTTTGTCTGCTTTTGCTGAGCAGTAGCTCTAGTCTTAGTTCAGTCACTCTGCTCTGCTTCTTGGGCTCTGCCCTACGCGAGAACCTGGGAAGGGTGCTATGGGCCCTGGACAGTGCTGTGGTCTTACTGCAATTCTCAAATCCTATGCTCTGCCTCTGGGTCTGTCCTGCACAGGCACAGTGGGAAGCAATACCAAGACTTGTGTGGGCCCATACACACACAGAAAGGGGATTCCCTATTCCAGCTCCCCTTTCTGGGGGTCTTCTCCTTGCTCTCTTGGCTCATCTTCCCAGTTCCTCTGGCCAAACAGACTAGGTTTCCATTGGCACTTTAACTGCCTGTGCCACCACCACAGGTATAGCCCCATGACTAGGGCTTCCCCCACACAGCAAAGGCAAGGGAAGAAAAAAGAGATGAAAACAATGGGGTCTCTTTTCCCGGATCCTCTGGATAGAAAGATGAAATCAATGGGTCCTTTAGGAGTTGTAGCTGCTAGAGCCTCTGCTGCACAGCTCCATGACTAAGGCTTCTCTTAAGCCAATAATAAAAGAGGAACAAGGAAAAATCCTGGATATTCATTGCCATATTGGTTGTTTCTCCAAGTGTTTGCTCCACTCTATCATCCTGCTCTGCTTTTCAATGTAATTTTTTGTGTGTGTTTTCTCTGGAAGTTTAAGTTGTAGTCAATAAGAGGATAGGCTACAAGGTGCTTACTACAGTTTAGCCAAAAATAGGGGCCCAAAAAGCATTATTTAAAAAAATATACAACTACCAGTTGGCAAGATGGCAGAGGAGTGAGTGAAAGCCACAAAACCTTCTCCCGGAACAAATCTGGAATTACAACTAAATTGTGGAGAAATCACCCTGAACAAAAAAAACTGAACAATAGTGAGAGAGAAGCCTTATAACTTCAGACATACAGAAGAATCAGCTTCAGCACTAACTGACTGGTAAGGAGTGCAATGGAGACTCAAAAGGGCTGGCTGGGTGCATACAGGTGACAGAACCAGAGGAATAATTAAGCAACTGGTTGGATCCCCCTGAGAAATGTGGGGTCTAAACCCTAAGCTGAGATCCCCAGCCTAGAATACCAGAGCCCCAAAAAGTACACAGAAAACAACCAATGGTGAAAAACGGAAAGGTTTCTCTCCACCGGAGATGTTTGGCTGGAAATGCAAAGAGCTATTTAAAGGGCCAACACAAATTTTCATTTGTTGTCACTTTCCCAGGGTTCTGGCAAAGGTGGCAGCAGAGTGAGCTAGAGATGCCTAAGGAGAGACTGCAGATGGAGGCTTTGGGGATAGAGCTGAGAGGAGCCACCAGGATCTTGGTGTTGAGTCATCCTCCATACTGCAGCCAGTCATCCTGCTAAGGCAGACCACTCCCCTCTAAGCAGCAGTAGCCTGAGGGGAAACAATAGCCCTGCCCACATGAGAGTCTCTGCTCTTGCCATGTAGTGCTTAAGCCTGAAGCTGAGTGCAGAGTGACTAGATTAACAACTGAAGGAGACAGCCATAGACAGTAGATCCCTGGGAAAAGGGGGGCAGAGTGAACTAGAGAAGCTTGAGGAGAGACTGGGGATGGAGGCTTTGGGGAGAGAACTGAGAGAGTGGCCATGGGGATCCTGGTGCTGAGTCAAAACACCTATAGCAGCAGACAGCCTGCTCAAGCAGACCACTCCCCTCTGAGCAGCAGCAGGCTGAGGGAGAAATAACAGCCCTAATGCCAGGAGGGATTATGCCCCGCACTATGGGGCTGAAACCTCACTGCTGAGAGCAGAGTGACTAGATTAACAACTGAAAGAGACAACCACAGACAGTAAAACCCTGGCAGCCTCAGAGCAGGCTACCTAAGGTCAGATGGGGTCAACATTTGACATCACCAAAGGCAGACCAAGAAAGAAAAAACAGTGGTAAATACTAGAGACTACCATAATGAAACCCACTGTGGTCTTCTCTGTAATTAGCAATATTTTCTTTCCTGCATAGCTATTTAACACTCAGTTCTTGTCCACAAAATTTGTGTATACTAAGTCACTAGAATTTATAATATAGTTTTTTCACCTTTCTTATAATAGTCTTAATCTCTTTACATCCTTATTAATAGTGGTTCATTTGCTATTGAAACTGAGATTTGGAAGTAGGGGGAGAGATTTTTGTAGATGTGTGTTTGTTGCCTTGGTTTTGTAGTTTTGTTCTGGCAACATCTATACAACAGCATACAAGACATGGTGGGTAGAGTGACCCTCGATCAAACATCTAGGGAGACAGACCCACCAAAGAATGACCCAACAACAATCAAAATACAATTACATCCAGAGAGCCACCATAAACAGCATCCCAAGAGCATCAACTTCAGGAGCTCAAGGACACTAAACCACTGAATCTCATAGATCTCCTACCATAGAAGTTTACAACACAAACTCAGGGAGTCAAAACAGATCAATTTAAGAAGCAGAGGCTAACAAGAAGAGTCTCACAAACAATGGGAAGACAAAAAAAACTAAAGGGAAGGAGGAAGCCTCAGAGAGAATGCTGAATGAAATAGAGGCAAGTCAACTATTAGATATTGAGTTCAAAGCAATGGTTATAAGGAAGCTCAATGAGCTCACTGAGAATTACAAAAAGATACAGGGGAAATACCAGGAACTCACTGCAAACTATATCAACATGAAAAAGGAAATAGAAACTATCAACAAGGGCCAAGAGAAAATGAAGAATAAAATTTCTGAGTTGAAGAACACAGTAGAAGGAATCAAAAGCAGTCTAGATGAAGCAAAGGATTGAATCAGTGAGCTGGAGGACAAGGTAAAAAAAACTTCCAGAAAGAGCAAGATTAGGAACAAAGACTAAAAAGAATGAAGACAGGTTAAGGGAAATGCAGAAAAATGTGAAATGTAATAATATCCATATAATAGGGATACCAGGAGAAGAAGAGCAAGAAATAGAAAACCTGTTTGAAAAAGTAATGATAGAAAAGTTCCCTAATTTGATGAAAGAAAAAGTCAAACAAATCCAGGAAGTACAGAGGGTCCCAATCAAGAAGAACCCAAAGAGGCCCACTCCAAAACATATCATAATTAAAATGACAAAATTCAAAGGCAAAGAGAGAATCTTAAAGGCAGCAAGGGAGAAATAGAAAGTAACATACAAGGAAGCCCCAATAAGGCTAGCAGCTGACTTCTCAATGAAAACATTATAAGCCAGAAGGGAATGGCAAGAAACATCTCTAGTAAGGAAAAACTAAGGCCTGGAACCAAGACTACTCTATACATCAAGGCACTCAATTAAAATGGAAGGCCAAATAAGGAGTTTCCCAGACCAAAGAAAGCTCAAAGAATACACCTCCACCTATCCAGCACTGCAAGATATGCTAAATAGACTGCTTTAAGAAAAGGAAGAAAAAGAGTGAGAGACAGAGGAACAAGGGTACAAAAGAAGTAAAATGGCAATAAATAAGTACCTATCAATAATAACCTTAAATGTAAATAGATTAAATGCTCCAATCAATAAATATAGGGTAGCTAAATGGATAAGAAATCATGACCCACACACACATGCTGCCCACAAGAGACCCACCTCAGAACAAAAGACATACACAGACTGAAAATGAAGGGTTGGGAAAAACAAATGTTCAGAAAAAAAAGCCAGGGAAGCAATACTTATATCAGACCAAATAGACTTCAAAATAAAGCCCATAAAAAGAGACCCAGAAGGACACTTCATAATACTCAAGAGAAGAACCCATCAAGAAGACATAAATATTTTAAACATATATGCACCCAACATAGGAGCTCCCAAATATATAAGGGAAATTTTGGAGAAGTTCAAGAAAGATATTGAGAGCAATACAATTATACTATGGGATTTTAACACCCTACTGTAAAAAATGGACAGACCTTCCAAACAAAATATCAACAAAGATATTGAGGCATTGAACAATATCCTAGAACAAATGGACTTAACTGATGAGTATAGAACCTTTCATCTCAAAGAAGCAAAATATACATCCCTTTCAAATTCACATGGAACATTTCCAAAGACAGACCACAAGATAGGACACAAAACAAGCCTCAACAAATTTAAGAAACTTGAAACCCCATCAGCATCTTCTCAGATCACAAGGGTCTGAAACTAGAAAGCAACCTCAAGGAAAAAACTCAAAAACACTCAAATTCAGGGAGATTGAATAGCATGCTACTACACAACAAATGGGTTAAGGATGAGATCAAGGAAGAAATCAAAATGTTTTTGGAATCAAATGAACATGAACTTACAAAAGTCCAAAACTTATAGGACACAGTGAAGTCAGTCCTAAGAAGGAAGTTCACAGTGAAACAGGCCTACCTAAAAAAGAAAGAAACATTTCAAATACACAACCTAACCCTACATCTACAAGAACTGGAGGAATATCAAAAATCAAAGCCCAGAGCAAGTAGAAGGAAGGAAATAACCAAGATCAGAGCAGAATTAAATGACATAGAGGCTAAAAGAACAATTGTAAGGGTCAATAAATCCAGGAGCTGGTTCTTTGAAAAGATAAACAAAATCAATAAGCCTTTAAATACACTCATCAAGAAAAAAGAGAGAATCCAAATTTTTAAAAAATCAGAAAGGAAAGAAAGATTACAACTGATACCACAAAAAAAAAAAAAAAGGATTTAAGAATTTACTATGAAGACCTATATGCCAAGAAAATTGAAAACCTAGATGAAATGGACAAATTTCTAGAAAAATATAATCTTCCAAAACTGGATGAAGAAGAAGCAGAAAGCCTCAACAGACCAATAACAGCAAATGAAATTGAAGCAGCAATCAAAAAAGTCCCAGCACACAAAGCCATGGATGAGATGGTTTACAGGAGAATTTTGCAAAACATTTAAAGAGCTAACTCTTATCCTTCATAGACCATTACAAAAAACCCAAGAAGACTTGGAAGATTCCCAAACTCTCTTTATGAAGCCACCATCATCCTAATCCCAAAACCAGATAAAGACACAACAAAGAAAGAAAATTACAGACCAATATCACTGATGAACATAGACACTAAATCCTCAACACAATATTGGCAAACCTTTTCCAGCAATACATTAAAAAGATCATACACTCTGATCGGGGGGATTCATCCCAGGGATGCAAGGATGGTACAATATTTGCAAATCAGTAAACATAATGCATCATATAAACACAAGGAAAGTCAAAAATCACATGATCATATCAATAGATGTGGAAAAAGCATTTGATAAGGTACAGCACCCATTTTTTATTAAAACACTCAGCAAAGTGGAAATAGAAGGAGCATTCCTCAACATAATAAAGGCCACATATGAGAGACCTAGAGCCAACATTATACCCAATGGGCAAAAACTAAGAGTGTCCCCTCTAAGATCAGGAATAAAACAAGGATGTTTGCTTTCACCACTTCTATTCAGCATAGTATTGGAAGTCCTAGCCACAGCAATCAAACAAGAAAAACAAATAAAAGGCATCCAAATTGGAAGGAGGAAGCAAAATTGTCATTATTTGGAGATGACATGATAGTGTACATAGAAAATCCTATAGATTCCACCAAAAAAAACTATTCAACCTAATAAGTGAATTTGGCAAAACAGCAGGATACAAAGTCATATTCATAAATCAAAGGCATTTTTGTATACCAACAATGAAATATCAGAAACAGAAATCAGGAAAAAATACCATTTAATATAGCAGTAAGAAAAATGAAGTGCCTAGAAATAAACCTAACCAAGGAATTAAAAAACCCATACTCAAAAAACTATACAACTCTGAAGAAAGAAATTAAGGAAGACACAAACAAAGGGAAGCATGTACTGCGCTCTTGGATTGGAAGAATTAACATCATCAAAATGTCCATACTACCCAAAGTAATTTACAGATTCAATGCAATACCTATTACAATACCAGTGACATATTTCACATATATAGAACAAATATTTCAAGAATTTATATGGGACCATAAATGACCCCGAATAGGCTCAGCAATTTTGAGAAAGAAGAACAAAGTAGGAGAGATCACCATATCTGATATCCAAAGGTATTACAAGTCCACTGTAATCAAAACAGCCTGGTACTGGCATAAGAACAGATGCATAGATCAATGGAACAGAATAGAGAGCCCTGTGGCAGACCCTCTGCGTGGCGTGGGCCCAGCTCCCACTCAGAGAGGCACAGGACCCACACCCACAGATAGGTTCTCTCATGGGTAATCAGATTTGCAATATACCTAAGCTGCTTTGAGCTTGCTTTTCGCTGAAACTCCTTCACCCTGCAAGTGCTAAACCTTGCAGGGACCAGTGTAACTGGCTCAACCACTTTTGCCTTTTCATTTGCTAATAGCCTTCTTCTGTGATGTGATTAGGGGCATTGGCTCCTTTGTTGTAACCAGGGCATAGTGAGTGAGGACCATCTTGTAATGTGAGGAGATATTAGAATAAAGGCCTGTCATGGCAGAGGCCCCAGCTTTTGCTCCCCTTGAGGAAAAAAGCCATGCTGTCATCCTTTTTCCTCCACCGGACTTGGTAGTCCGTGTGTATGTTTTATTTCATCCATAATGATGCAGACACTGCTAGCCGGTGTCCACATCAGCTGGCACACCAGAACAGGGACTCAGAAGCCACAAGCCATCATCATTATGGACAACACACAACTTGGTGGGAGTACATGCGTATCAGCCCAGGTAAGGGCTGACGAACCCAAGTGCTTTTTGGGAATGTCATAGGCTGTGTTGGATTCAGAGGAATAGGATTTTCTTCCTAGGTGGCGTTCTCTCTTGCAACTGCTTTGCAACTCTATTCTTTAGTAAGCAAAATCTTTGCTCCTTCTCCCAGGCTTTTGCTGGGAGGCGACCTCAACCAATGTCTGGGCTTGGGAGAAAGAAAAAGCATTTTCCCTTTAATCAGCTTTAAAAACATGAACTAGTTACAGGACAATTTACAGGCATCTCAGCAAATTCTTTCTTTTAAGCCCTGTCTTGCGGCCCATTAAAAAAAATTTCTTTGATGGTTTCTGCAGACCTCAACCATGGGGAACAGGCTCTCTAAGACCTAGAGAAATGTTTTAGGTTCAGCAGCATCTTGGGGCTACTGATTTTCTCCCAGATAAGTGATCTTTGCATTTTGGAAGTACGGAAGGGAAGGGCTCGATGCACGCGGCTGG
>PVKU01016277.1:0-15216 GCA_004027475.1 Anoura caudifer | reverse complement strand
GTTTGTTTGAGATGTTTCTATCTTTTTTAGGTAGGCCTGTATTGCTATGAACTTTCCTCTAAGGACTGCCTTTGCTGTGTCCCATAAGTTTTGGGTTGTTGTGTGTTCATTTTCATTTGTTTCCAGAAACTTTTTGATTTCTTCCCTAATTTCATTCTTGACCCATTCATTGTTTAATAACATGCTATTCAATCTCCATGATTTTGAGGATTTGGGGTTTTTCTCCTCAGGGTTGGTTTCTAGTTTCAGTCCCTTGTGGTCAGATAAAATGCTTGGTATGATTTCAATTTTCTTGAATTTGTTGAGGTTAGTTTTATGACCTATCATGTGGTCTATCTTTGAAGATGTTCCATGTGCGTTAGAAAAGAATGTGTATTTAGTTTCTTTGAGATGAAGGGCTCTCTATATATCAGTTAATCCCATTTCATCCAGAATGTTGTTCAATGCCACAATATCTTGGTTGATTTTTTGTTTGGAAGATCTGTCCATTTTTGACAATGGGGTGTTAAAATCCCCTACTATAATTGTATTGCTGTCAATATCTTTCTTGAAGTCCTCTAAGATTTTTTTTATGTATTTAGGTGCTCCTATATTGGGTGCATATATATTTACAATGCTTATGTCTTCTTGCTGGATTCTTCCCTTGAGTATTATGAAGTGACCTTCTGGATCTCTCCTTATGGCTCATCTTTTGAAGTCTATTTTGTCTGATATGACTATTGCTACCCCAGCTTTTTTTTTTCCTGTCCATTTGCTTGGAAAATTTGTTTCCAGCCCTCCACTTTGAGTCTGTGTAGGTCTTTTGCCCTGAGGTGGGTCTCTTGTAGACAGCATATGTGTGGGTCATGTTTTCTTATCCATTCAGCTATTCTATGCCTTTTGATTGGAGCATTTAATCCATTTACATTTAGTGTTATTATTGATAATTACTGATTCATTGCCATTTTCGTACCTATGTTCCTCTCTCTTTCTCTCTCTCCCTTTTCCTTTCTTTCCTTAAAACAGTCACTTCAGCATCTCTTGCAGAACTGGTTTGGTAGAGGTGTATTCTTTGAGACTTCTTTTGTCTGGGAAGCTCCTTATTTGGCCTTCTATCTTGATTGAAAGCCTTGCTGGGTAAAGTAGTCTTGGTTGCAGGCCTTTGTTTCTCATTACTTGGAATATTTCTTGCCATCTCTTCTAGCTTGGAGCATTTCCATTGAGAAGTCAGCTGCCAGCCTTACTGGAGCCCCCTTGTACGTTACTTCCTTTTTCTCCCTTGCTGCCTTTAAGATTCTCTCTTTGTCTTGAATTTTGCCATTTTTATTATGATGTGTCTTGAAGTGGGCCTCTTTGGGTTCCTCTTGATTGGGACTCTCTGTGTTTCCTGGATTTGTGTGACTTTTTCTCTCATCAAATTAGGGAAGTTTTCCATCATCACTTTTTCAAAAAGGGTTTCTAACCCTTGCTCTTCTCTTCTCCTTCTGGAATCCCTATTATACGGATATTATTATGTTTCATATTGTCTTGCATTTCTCTTAATCCCTCTTCATTCTTTTTGAGCCACTTTTGCTTTTCTTGCTCTTTATGGGTGTTTTTTTCTACTTGGTCCTCCAACTCACTAATGTGATCTTCTGCTTCATCAATTCTGCTTTTCTTTCCTTCCACTGTATTCTTCAGTTCAGAAATTGTACTCTTCATTTCCTCTTGGCCCTTGTTGATAGTTTCTATTTCCTTTTTCATGTTGATATAGTTTGCAGTGAGTTCATCATAGCTTCCCTGTAGTTTCTGGTAGCTCATTGAGAGCTCATGGAGATTCCTGACAACCATTGTTTTGAACTCAAAATCTGACAGTTGAGCTGCCTCTGTTTCATTTAGCATTCTTTTTGGGGCTTCTTCCTTTCCTTTCATTTGGGGATTATTTCCTTGTCTTCCCATTGTTTTTAGGTTCTTCTTATTAGCCTTAACTTCTTAAATTGATCTGTTCTGGCTCCCTGGGTTTATGATGTGAACTGTGGTAGAATAACCCTGAGAGTCAGTGGAGCTGTCTGCTTCAGGTATCCTGGTGTTCTCAGTTTCCACTGTCTTATCTGTTGAAATGCTCCCTCCTTGGGATCATCTCTGTTTTTTTCACAATTTCAGGGCTGGTTTTTTGTTGTTGTTTTGTTTTTGTTTTGTTTTGTGTCCTACTCGTGGGTGTTTAAAAAGAGAAAAGAGGAAAAAATGGAAAGAGAAGAAAGAAAAAGAAAAAAAGGAGGAAAGAAGAGAAAAAAGAAAAAAGAAAGAAAGAGGAAGCAAGAAGAGATAAAATTGGAAAGAAAGGAAGAAGGAACAAGGCAAGAAAGAAGATACGCAAAGCAAAGGGCGTTGAGTGGTAAAAAAAGATAAAAATAATAAAAAATAATAGAAAAATATTACAATTTAAAAAGAGAAAGAAAAAAGAAAAAGAGAAAAGCAACAAGAAAAAAGAAAAAATAAAATTAAAAAAAAAAAACCAACAACTCTTGCTGTTTCCAATCTTGCTGAGCTGGTGTTTCTGGTCTTATTGGCTGCAATCGTCTAGGGGTGACAGTATCACTTTTGTCCCTGTTCAGCGCTCATCTATCTTTGCTCTACTATCCTCAGGGCTAGTCCTGGGCCTCTCTGCCCAGGGCCTCAGGTATAAGTTCTGAGGATGTGTGTGCCTATCCCAGTTGCATGCAGGTGCCTATGATCTCGCAGCCACCTGTGGTCACATACGGGAGCCAATCCTTGAGCAATCGTCCCCGATGGATGGCGGGCTCAGGCGTGTGGCTGCCTCTCCAGCACTGGGCACCAGAGGCTGGCGGGCTCAGGTGAGTGAGCTGATCAGCCGCCCCGTGGGCACGCACCTGCCACAATGGCACTGGGCGCTGGAGGTCCCGCCAGCCCAGGTGCATGGCTGTCTCAATGTTGCCAGGAGCAAATGACCTGTGGGCACCGGCCACCCACAAGCCCACACCTGCAGCTGCCCCTTGGGTGCCGGGAGTCAAAGGTCCAGGGAGCTCAGGGGTGTGGCTGACCCAGTGGCGCTGGCCACCAACAATCAGGCAAGCTCTGGTATGCTTTCCTTCCCCTGGGTATGCATGGGTGTTCACACCCCCAGCTTGTCTGCCACTGAGACCCCAACTCCTCTCTGTGAGATTTCAAGCAACTGGGTTTATCCCAGTGCCGTTAAAATTTTTTTTGGCTGGGGAGGGAGCAGTTGACCCAGCTCCCTCCCTAATCTTGTGGTGAGCCTAGAGAGAGCCCACCCAGGCCTCAGTCCCCGCCCTGGTGTCCACGCTGTCCCTTGGGCTCTTATTGTTCTGAAGTACTCTCCTTACTGTCTGGTTTTTCAGTGTCCACTACAATTTTTTGATCTCCTGATTTCAAATATGCTGTGTTTCTGATGGCTGTTTGCTCTGTTCCAATGTAAATTGGCCAGAATATTCTCCTGTGTGTAGGGGGAAGCGAAATATGCTCCTTCCTACTGTGCCGCCATCTTAGATCCCCCCTCGCATTTTAATTTTAATTTTATTTTATTATTTTTTCTCTTCTTTCTGTTTAGTATTCTTCATTTTGTTTAATTGCATTGTTTGACTGTTTTTTTTTGTTCTGCCTTTCACAATGTATCTTAATTTTTCTTCTCTCACTTCATTCATATTCCAATAATACACTACTCTTGGTCTTTTATTTTTGATTCTTCTTATTCAGATCATATATTTCTTCTGACATTATTGTTGCTCCTGTATTACTATAAATAATTGTTATTCCATATTATTGTAAATACTACACAGCACCCCTACCTGGTCTTGGCCCATTTCACTATCATCCAGATCTTTATTACTGTTTTGCTTAACTTTATTCTCTCGCACACTACCCCTCATTTCTATCCCTTATTCTCACTATATTTCACCATCTAACCTCACACAAGTGCTAGTGCTCTGTTTTCTGGATTCATCTCACAATCTTTCTCCCCTCTAATAAGAGTTTTATATCTTTTTCACCTTTTACAAAAAGTGGCTAGTTAGGCAAAATATTGCAGTTATTGCTGTACTTCTCCAAAGGATCTCCTATCTGTTCTCTACTTGTTGGTACTTTAAATATACTAGAATACTCTCCCACTGACTTTTTTGTTCTATGTGTCTGTTCTCATGCCAGTACCAGGCTGTTCTGATTACAGTGACCTTGTAATACAGTTTGATATCAGGTAATATGATCCCTCCTAAAGTACTTCCTCATTCTCAAAATTATTGCACCTATTCGGAGTCATATATGCTTCCATATAAAATTTTGAAGTGTTTCTTCAATATCAGTGAAATATGCCATTGGTACTTTAATAAGGATTGCATTGTATCTATAAATTGCTTTGAGTAGTATGGACATTTTAATGATGTTAATTCTTCCCATCCATGAATATGGTATATGCTTCCATATATTTGTGTCTTCCTTAATTTTTTTCTTCAGTGTTGTGTAGTTTTCTCCATACAGGTCTCTTACCTACTTGTTTAGGTTTATTCCTAGGTATTTTATTTTTCTTGTTGCTATATCAAATAGGATTTTTTCCTGATTTCTTTCTGATATTACATTGTTGTTCTACAAAAATGCCTTTGATCTCTGAATATTGACTTTGTATCCTGCTGTTTTGCCAAATTCATTTATTAGGTTGAGTTTTTTTTTTTTTTGGTGGAGTCTATAGGGTTTGTATGTGTACTATCACATCATCTGTAAACAATGAGAGTTTTGCTTCCTCCTTTCCAATGTGTATGCCTTTTATTTCTTTTTCTTCTCTCATCACTGTGGCTAGGACTTCCAGTACTATGTTGAATAGAAGTGGTGAAAGCAGACAACTTTGTCTTGTTCCTGATCTCAGTGGGAAAGATTTTAGTTTTTTCCCATTGAGTATGATGTTGGCTGTAGGTCTCTCATATATGGCCTTGATTATGTTGAGGAATGCTCTCTCTATTCCCACTTTGCTGAGTGTTTTTATCATAAATGGGTGCTGTACCTTATCAAATGATTTTCTGCATCTATTGATGTGATTATGTGATTTTTGCCTTGCCTTTATTTATGTGATGTATTATGTTTATGGATTTTTGAGTATTGAACCATCCTTGCATCCCTGAAATGAACCCCACTTGATTGTGGTATATGACCTATTGAATGTATTGCTGGATGCAGTTTGCCAACATTTTGTTGAAGATTTTGTGTCTGTGTTTATCAGACCTGCAGTTTTCTTTCTTTGTGGTATCTCTGGTTTGGGGATTAGGATAATGCTGGCTTCATAAAAAGAGTTGGAGTCTTTGCTCTTCCTGAAATTTTTGGAACAGTCTGAGAAGGATAGGGGTTAGCTGTTCCTTAAATGTTGTGTAAAGTTCTCCTGTGAAATCATCCAACCCAGGGCTTTTGTGTACCAGGAGATTTTAATTACTGTTTGATTTTACTAGCTCTTATTGGTCTGTTCAGGCTTTCTGCTTCTTCATTCAGTTTTGGAAGATTATGTTTTTCTAGAAATTTGTCTATTCCACCCAATTTTTCAAATTTCTTGGAATGTATTTTTTTGTAGTAATTTCTTACAATCATTTGTGTCTCTGTGGTATCTGTGTAATCTATCCTCTTTAATTTCTGATTTTATTTATTTGGGTCCATTCTCTTTTTTGTTGATGAGTCTGTTTATGGTCTTGTCAATTTTGTTCATCTTTTCAAAGAACCATCTCTTGGATTTGTTGATCCTCTGAATTGTCCTTTTAATGTTTATGTCATTTAATTGTGCTTGTATCTTGATCATTTCCTTCCTTCTACTTGCTCTAAAGGAACTGAACAGACACTTCTCCAAGGAGGACACACAGAGGGCCCAGAGACATATGAAAGAATACCACACATCACTAGCCATCAGAGATATGAAAATTAAAACCACAATGAGATACCAGTTCACATTGGTCAGAATAGACATCACAACCAAATCAACAAACAAGTGCAGGCAAGGTTGGGGAGAAAGGGGGACCCTAGAACTGCTTGTGGGAATGCAGACCTGTGCAGCCACTGTGGAAACAGTATGGATTTTCCTCAAAAAAAAAAAAAAACTAAAAATGAAACTGTTTTCAATCCAGGGGTCCCACTGCTGGGTCTATACAAATCCTGAAACACCAATTCCAAGGAATCTATGTACCCCAATGTTCATAATTGCACCAGTAACAGTAGTCAAGTGTTGTAAGAAACCTGAATGCCCTTCTGTAAATGAGTGGATCAAAAATCTATGGTATGTTTTCACAATGGAATACGACACTGTAGAAAGAAACAAAAAGCTGCTATACTTCAGGACAGGATATGTGGAACTTGAGAGCATTATGCTAAGTGAAATAATCCAGGCAGTGAAAGACAAATACCATATGATCTCACCAGAAATGGAACCTGATCAAGGAAATAAAAATAAAAGCAAAATATAAACACATACATTGAAATAAAGAACAGACTGACAGTAACCAGAAGGGAGGTGGAGGGGGATAATGGGGAAAATAAGGGAATGGTCATCAATGAACATGTATAAAGGACACATGGGCACAGTCAAAGTGGTTAGGGGATAGGTGGGGTGGTCAGTGTTTGGGTAAAATGCAGACAACTGTACCTGGAGAACAAAAGAAAGATACTCAACAGCATGAAAGAAGACATATAAACTATAAAAAAATGATCTGTCAAAAATAACAAATTCCATATATGAGATAAATAATACATTAGAAGGTATAAACAGTAGTTTATATGAAACAGAAAATCATATTTGTGTTTAGGAAGGCAGGGTAGAGAAAACAACCAAGCAGAGCAGTCAAAGAAAAAATGATTTAACAAAACTAAGAAGAGTGTAACAAACATCTTGGACAACGTGAAGCTTAACAACATCTACATTGTGGTAATGGTGGAAGGAGTAGAGAGTGAGAAGGGATTGGGGGCAATTTGTATAACTAATAACCAAAAATTTGTCTTTGCTGGTTAATGAAAAAAATCGCACAAGTCCAGGAAGCTCAGAGAGTCCCAAACAAGTTGGACTCAAATAGGCCTTTTCAAGGCACATCATAATTAAAATGACAAGGCTTAAATATAGAGAGAGAATTGTAACAGCCACAAGAGAGAAGCAGGTAGTTACCTACAAGGGAGCATCCATTAGACTCTTATCTGATTACTCATTGAACCATTTCTGGCCAGAAGAGAATGGCATAAAATATTCAAGGTGATGAAAACAACGACTTACAACCAAGGCTAATTTACCCAGCAAGACTATAATTCAAAATCAAAGCAATAATAAGGAGCTCCCTAGACAAGAAAAAACTAAAGGGGTTTGTTACCACTAAAATAATACTGCAACAAATGTTAAAGGGCTTGCTTTAAATAGAAGAAGAAAAAGAGAAAAAAAAAAGAGCAAAACAGCCTAATAATAAAATGGCATTATGTGTGTATCTAATAATAATCACCTTATATGTAAATGGCTTAAATGTTCCATCTGAATGAATAATAAAACAAGGCCCATATACATGCTGCCTCCAAGAGAACCACCTCAGATTGAAAGATACACACAGATTAAAAGTAAAGGCTTGGAAAAAGATATTATATGCAAATTGAAAGGAAAAAAGCTGAGTAACAGTACATATAGGCCATAGTAAGAGACAAAGAAGGATGCTACATAATGATAAAGGGAACAACCCAACAAGAAGATATAACCTAGTAAACATTTACACACCCAACATAGGAGCACCTAATATGTAAAGCATATATTGATAAACATAAAAGGAAAGATTGATAGAAATAGAGTCATAGTTAAAGATTATTACACCCCACTGACTTCAATGGAGAGATCTCCCAGGCAGAAAATCAACAAGGAGACAGTTATCTTCAATAAAGCACTAGATCAAATGGATTTAACTGATATCTTCAGAACATTTGACCCCAAAGCAGCAGAAGATACATACTAGGATACAGGATACATTTCTAGGATAGAGAACATACTAAGACACAAAATAAGTCTCAGTAAATTTAAAAAGATTGAAATCATACCAAGCATCTTCTCTGACCACAGTGCTATCAAACTAGAAATTAATCACAAGAAGAACACTGAAAAATATGCAGAGATATGGAAGATAAATAACATATTGTTAAACAATGAATGGGTCAACAATGAGATCAAGAAAAAAATAAAAATATACCTTGAAACAAATGGAAATGAGCACAAACAATCCAAAATCTGCAGGACATTGGGAAACCAATCATAAGAGGGAAAATTATAGTGTTACTGGCCTATATCAAAAAGGAAAAGAAAAATCTCAAATAAACAATCTAACTTCACACTTACAGTAGTTTGAGAAGGAACAACAAACAAAGCCCAGTATGAGTAGAAGGGAGAAAATAATTAAATCAGAGCAGAAATAAATAAAATAGTGTCTAAAAATATGATACAAAAGATCAATGAATCCAAGACCTGATTCTTTGAAAAGATAAACAAGATTGACAAAATGAACTTTAAAACAAAGTCTATAATAAGAAACCAAGAATAACACTACATAATGAAAAATGGATTGTTTGAACAAGAAGATATAACCCTGGTAAACATTTATGGACTCAACATAGGTACACCTAAATATATAAAGCAAATATTCATGGATATAAAAGGAGGTATCAACAGCAATACTGTCATAAAAGGAATTTTTTATCCTCTCATTAGGAAATATTTGCATTGATTTGAGAGAGAGAAAGGGAAAAAGAGAGGGGGGGGGAGGGAGAGAGAGAGACATTGATAGGTTGCCTCCCATCTGTACCTGGACTGTGGATCAAAACCACAATCTAGGTATGTGCCCTGACTGGAAATAAAACTGACAACTTTTTTGTGCTGGGAACGATGTTCAAACAAACTTATCCATGTGACCAGGGCATAGAGGGAATTTTAACACTGTATTGACATCAATGGATAAATCTTAGATACAAAAAAAAAAAAAATCAACAGAAAATAGGGAGCCTTAAAATGACACACTAGGCCAGGTGGATTTAAATAATATTTTCAGAGAATTTCATTCCAAAGTAGCAGAATATACATTTTTCCATTTGCATGTGAAACATTTTTAGAATAAATGACACTAGAACACAATATAAGTCTCTTTCACTTTAAAATTTTTGAAATAAGCCCTGGCTGGTGTGGCTCAGTGGATTGAGTACTGGCCTGCAAACCAAAGGGTCACTGGCTCAATTCCCAGTCAGGACACATGCCTGGGTTACAGGACGGGTCCCCAGTAGGGGGTGCACTAGAGACACCCACACATTGATGTTTCTCTCCCTTTCTTTCTCCCTCCCTTTCCCTGTCTTTAAAATAAATAAATAAAATATTTAATATTTTTTTAAAACCATATCAGACATCATCCCTGACCACAATGGTAAGGAACTAGAAATCAATGACTAGAAATACAACTGAAAAACATACAGACACATGAAGGCTAAATGACATGTTACTAAACAATAAATGGATTAACAATGAAATCAAGAAAGAAACACAAAGATCCCATGAAATAAGTGAAAATGAAAACACAACACTGTAAAATCTATGGAGTACAGCAAAATAAAAAAGAACTAAGAGGAAAAAATCAATCATACAGTCCTATCTCAAAAAACAAGCAATTTCAAATTAGCAATTTAACCTTACACCTAGAGGAACTACAAGAAGCCAAAGTGAGTAGAAGGAAGAAATAATAAAGGTCAAGGAGGAAATAAATGAAATAGTTTGAAAACAATACAAAAGATCAATGAACCAAGATCTGTTTATTAAAAAGATAAACAAGATAAAGCCAAATTGGGTAGGTATGAGGGTGGGATGCAGGGATGGGTGGGGTGGAGTGGTTTCGTGGGGTGAAAATGGAGACAACTGTTCTTGAACAACAACAACAACAACAACAACAACAACAAAAAAAAAAAACGCTTAACATAGATTAATAAATCTTTATCCAGACATGTTAATAAAAAGAGAGAGAAAATACCCAATAAAAAATCAGAAATGAAAGAGAAGTAACAACTAACACCACAGAAATAAAAAATTATTTTATAAGAAATATTTTTAAAACAAAAAATTAAACAACCATAATGAAATGAAAAAAATATCTATAATCATAAAGTCTCTCAACTGAATCAAGAAGAAACAGAAAATTTGAATAGAATGATTACAACCAATAAAAAAATAAAATAAAACTCCCAACAAACAATGCCATTGACTGAATGACTTCACAGATAAATTTTACCAAAGATTCAAAGAAGAACTAACACCTATATTTCTAAACTATTCCAAAAAATTCAATAAATGGGAAGACTTCCAATTTCATTACACCAGCTCAACATTATTTTAATTCCTAAACCAGATAAAGGCACTACAAAGAAATAAAATTATAGGCCAATATCCCTGAAGAACATAAATGCAAAAATCCTCAACAAAATACTAGCAGTCTAGATCCAGCAATAAACTAAAGAGATAATGCATCATGATCCATTGGGATTTATTCCTGGGATACAAGATTGGTGTAACATTTGCAAATCAATTAACATGGTACACCACATAAACAAAAATTAAAAATAAAAATCATATGATTGTATCAATAGATGCAAAAAAGCATTTTAAAAAATCCAGCATCTATTTATGATAAAAACGCTCAGCAAAGTGGGAATAGAGGAAACATACCTCAAAATAATAAAGGTCATATGTGACAAACCCACAGTTAACATTATACTTAGCAGAGAAAAACTAAAAGCATTTATATTAAAATCATGAGCAAGGAATGAATGTCCACTTTCACCACTCTCATGCAACATAGTACTAGAGGTCCTAGCCATAAGAATCTGAAAAGAAGAAAGAGTATAGGCATTCAAATTGGAAAGGAAGAAGTAAACTGCCATTATTCACAGTTGACATAATATTATACATAGAAAACTCTAATGACATGTATATTACAAGGCCATTGTACTCAAACCAGTCTGGTGTCAAACAAAAAAAATGTTCTAACACATATCCCTATAGATATATAATTTATATATATAATTTAAAATAATTAAGAATATTATAAGGAAATTCTGTCACTTCCACTCTACCAGAATAAAGGGTTTTGTTTTACTTTATGTGTCATCTACTTTATGAGGATAAATCTTGCTTTGTATTCTCACTTGCTCCACCATAACTACCAGTCAGATTATGAGAAGTCTGAAATATTTTGTTGCCTTTTGTTCTAGCATCAAAGGCAATTGTATTCAAATCTTTCATTAATGACATTAAGACTAAATGACAAACTAAAATACTCCCTCCTCTTTTTGTAGACACAAATCAGCCTTACAGATTGGTAACACTCAAATCACAAGAATGCCAATGTCTATCTACCTGGTGGAGTAGATTCTGTGGGAGGTGGGGCTTCATGTCTTCTTTTGTTCATGGAATTTCACAAGTTTTTTAAGACTAAAAAGGATTTCAGAAGCCCACCTTGCAAAAGTGAGATGTAGTTGGCTTTTGGAACATGGAACCCCAAATTGTCAACTTATTGTTTCAGCCCATCCCTAAATCCACACTTAGTTGCATTTAAAAGCAGATGAAAGATCTTTTAAAAGAAGTCATAAAATGATTGAAGATTACACTGGATGGAGTGAATTAACTTTATTGAACCCAGGCACAAAGAGAGGCACTGGCTCAGGAGGAATTTCAGCTAGGCCAGAACACATTCTCTCTTGGAGTGGTACATCTTGGACTGTGTGGCTTATGTAACAAAAGTTTTGTGTTTTCTTTTCCTTATTTGGCAGACATGGATCTGTTTCTCATTGTCTTCACCACATGTCCTCTTCTTGGTATATTTTGTAATTGTTTACTTGTAGAGAATCAAACAGAAACAAAACAAGTTTCCAAGCAGCAGAATTTGGCCACAGCCAAAGGCAACAGAGTTTGAGCTGAACTTAAAACTAGTCAAGAAGACAGAGGCTTACACAAACGCCTTTTGTTTGAACCAAGGACTAAAGCCAGGGCATCTTTGTCCAGAAGCTGTAATGCATGGAAATTCTCTGATCCCAATCAGCACAAAGCCAGTTGGCTGAGGGAGACTGATTCTTGGCAGTTGCGCCTTGCTTCGGCATTCAAGTGTCTCTAGCCCCATGGAGCTTGGGAAGTTCTAACAGATTCCCTCATCTATGGCACCAGATATGTGCTTGAGCTTTTAACTGTGGTCACATTCCAGGCACACTCCAACCACTAACTCAGTGACACATCCTATTCTATTAATTGCATCAGCCATAGTCTAAACTACCCAAAGATGCTATGTCCATCAGTAATATTTCAGATTGAAATAACCTGAGCTTCTCTATGTCTGAGGCCTAGGTAACCAGCACTGAAATAAAAGAATGGAACAACTAATACAGCCATCCTACACCCTTCTAGGTCCAGCATTGCCAAGAGTAGCTATTGTCCTGACTTACAATAGCATGATGAATGCACCATAAACCATTCAGATAACAATTACCTTATACATGTATAACCAATAAGTTACTTATGTTATATCCTATTCCATACCCCATTATTTTCTTTTTTTTCATTTTTGAAAAATTTTACTTTTGTTCAAGTACAGATTTCTGCCTTTTCTCCCCACTTGCCCCTAACCTAGCCATCCCCACCTCTCTCACCTGATTCCACTGCCCCTTGGTTTTGTCCACGTGTCCTTTATAGTTGTTCCTGAAAATTCTTCACCCTTTTCTCCCCATTACCACCATGCATCTCCGCTCTGGTTACTGTCTGTTAGTTCTTAATTTCAATGTTTCTGTTATATTTTGTTTGCTTGTTTGTTTTGTTCATTAAGTTCACTTAAAGTTGAGATCATATGGTATTTGCCTCTCACTGCCTGGCTAATTGCACTTAGCATAATCCTCTCCAGTTCCATCCATGCTGTCACAAAGACTAGGAACTCCTTCTTTAGTTCTGCTGCATAGAATTCCATTGTGTAAATGTACCATAGTTTTTTGATCCATTCATTTACTGATGGGCACCTAGGTTGCTTCTGACACGTGGTTATTGTAAATTGTGCTGCTATGAACATTGGGGTGCATAGGTTCTTTTGGATTGGTGTTTCAGGGTTTCTAAGATATAATCCTAGCAGTGGAATTGCTGGGTCAAAATGTAGGTCCATTTTTAGTTTTCTCAGAAAATTCCATACTGCTTTCCATAGTGGCTGTACCAGTCTGCAATCCCACCAACAGTGCACTAGGGTCCCCTTTTCTCCACAACCTCTCCAACACTTGTTGCTTGTTACTTTGTTTATGATGGCCATTCTCACCGGTATAAACCAGAATCTCATTCTGGTTTAAATTTGCATATCTCTGATGACTAGTGATGCTGAACATCTTTTCATATATCTCTAGGCCCTTTGTAGGTATTTCTTGGAGAAATATCACTTCAACTCCTTTGCCCATTTTTTAATTGAGTTGTTTGTCTTTGTTGAGTGGAGTCATGTGAGTTCTTTATATATTTTGTAGATCAAACCCTTGTCTGAGGTATCATTGGCAAATATGTTTTCCCATGTACTTGGTTCTCTATTCATTTTAATGTGGTCTTATTTATCTGTGCAGAAGCTTTTTTTATTTTGATGAGATCCCATTTGTTTATTCTTTTCTTTATGTCTCTTGATGTAGGGAACATATCAGTGAAAATATTGCTGTGTGGAATGTCTGAGGTTGTCCTGCCTAAGTTCTCCTCTGGGACTTTTATGGTATCACAACTTATACTTAAGTCTTTAATCCACCTTGAATTTATTTTTGTGTATGGTGTAAATTCATGAACAAGTTTCATTTTTTTTGCATGCAGCTGTCCAACTCTCACAACACCATTAGTTGAAGAGGCTATTTTTACTCCATTTTATGCTGCTGCCCCCTTTGTCAATTATTAATTGATTATAGAGATTTGGGCTTGTTTTGGGGCTCTCTATTCTGTTCCACTGGTCCATGTATCACTTCTTGTGCAAGTATGAGGCTGTTGTGATATGGTGTCCTAGTAATAGAGTCTGATATAAGGTACTATGATCCCTCCTACTTTGTTCTTCTTTCTTAAAAGTTGCTGTGGCTCTTTGGAGTAATTTATGGTTCCATATAAATTTTTGAAGGGTCTGTTCTATATCTTTGAAATATGCTAATGGTACTTTAATAGGTACTGCATTGAATCTGTAAATTGCTTTGGGTAGTGTGGACATTTTGATGATGTCAATTCTTCCAGTAGATGAACACAGTATATGCTTCCATTTGTTTATGCCTTCCTTAATTTCTTTCTTCAGTGTTGTGTCATTTTCTGAGTACAGGTCTTTTACCTCCTTAGTTAGGTTTATTTCTAGATATTTTATTTTGCTTGTTGCTATATCAAATGGGATTTTTTTCTGATTTTTGTTTTATGATTATTTCATTTTTGGCATACAAAAATGCTTTTGATTTCTGAATATTGACTTTGTATCCTGCTGTTTTGACAAATTCATTTATTAGGTGGAGATGTTTTTTGGTGGAGTCTATAGGATTTTCTAGGTACACTAGCATGTCATCTGCAAACAATGACAGATTTGTTTCCTTCTTTCCAATTTGGATGGTTTTCTTTTTTTGTCTTGTCTCATTGCTGTGGTTAGGATATCCAAGACTATGTTGAATAGAAATGGTGAAATTGGGCAACCTTGTCCTGTTCCTGATATTATGGGAAAGTTTTTAGTTTTTCTCCCATTGAGTATGATGTTGGCTGTAGGTATCACATATGTGGCCTTCATTAGGTTGAGGAATCCTCCCTCTTTTTTCACTTTGCTGAATGTTTTCAACATAATTGGATACTGTACATTATCAAATGGATTATCTGCATCTATTGATATGATTATGTGATATTTGTCTTTGCTTTTGTTTATGTGATGTATTACATTTATTTATTTTTTTTAAACTAAGACAGGATTTTATTTTTTAGTCTTTTAGATTTCAGATATATTGTAAAATTGTGACTACCTCAAAGTAATCCTGAATTCACTTTTAACAGCCCCTCTCCACATGTGAAGAGCAAACACTAGATTATTTTAACAGGAATGAAAACACTAAGGAGATGCGCAATCTTGGAAGGCCAACGAAATCTTAAAGGAGAGCCAAAAGAATTTCCAAATAATAACTGGTTGAATCTTACAACATCAACTCTTTTCTACCCTGTGCTTAACATACGGTGCGATCGGATAGTCTTAC
>PVKU01016275.1:0-15226 GCA_004027475.1 Anoura caudifer | reverse complement strand
CATTTACGTTTTTACCTTTCTCGAAATAAAAAGCATAGTCACCAGAGGGGAGAGGGGAGGGAGTTTCAGGGGGAAAAGGGAAGGGTTTGGAGCAACAAGTACAAAGGACACATGGACAAAAACTAGCGGGGCTGGAAATGGGAGGGAGGTGGGGAGGGCTGGGGCGGTGGGCTGGAATGGGAGCAAAAGACAGAAAACTGTACAAGAACAACAATTAAAATAAAATAAATTTTAGAAAAAGTCATTAGTAAAATAAAAGCATAATATACTGAAAATGTTGTATATTTTCTTCTATCCACAATGTTAAAACAGCTGCACAAAAATTCATCAATTTTGATAAGTTTTTTAAAATGCACACTGACACAACAGCTGTCACAATACAATCTAACAAAATTGTTTCAAATGACGTTAACGGCAACTAAGCACTACTAGAGCCATCATACAAAAAAAATTTTTTTTTGGCCAACCCAACACTCTCTAGCACAGTGTCTGGTACTAAGAAGGGAATCAATAGATATAATTGAATAAATATAAAACTACATGTGTATTTGCCACCAAGAAAACACTATACCCAAATTACATTTATGAGGAAGTAAAAACATCCAGTAAGGTAGAGATATTGTTGAATTTCCTTGAGGAAACAGCAATTTCTCATCAAAAGAAGAATATTTATTCTGAAAAATAATTTCAACCCAAACTGTTAAAAATTAATTATAGAACATTATGCATTCATTAATAAAAATGAAGTAATTAAGTGACTAGATATTCATGCTTCATTTTTAACTCAACATGAATAAATTACACAATGTATATAATTTGATTCTATTTTTATTGGAAAAAATATAAATGATCATATATACAAAATGGTGTTTTAGAGTTTTTATCTTCCACATTATACATTTTAAACAATTTTAGCTCTGTTAAATGCTAGTATGGCAAGAATTTGAGTATCAGAGATAATATATACATCAATAGAATAAAATATCAAGTTTAGCTGTGGTAAAATATGTATTTTACCATTTTACATTTCTTCTCTAAGGGTAATATATATGTATTACAGTTATAATACAAGTAAATAATACAATAATTAATAAATAATATAAAAATAAACTTGTGTACTCACAACTTCAAACCTACATTTGCCCACACCTTTATGTACACATATACATATATATGTACATATGTGGATGCATATAAAAGTCATAACTCTTCAGCTTAATAAACTAGGAGAGAGAAATTATGCTGTGATTTTCCTTCCTTGCCATGTTAACTCTTCAAACATTCCCACTGCATTATTCCTATCTTCTCCTTATGGGATTTCTAGTTCATGTATGTTAAATTTTTCACTATATCAACATGCCTCATGCTTTTTTCTAAATTTTTCACTTTTTCTTCCTAAGCCTCAGTTTGGTTTCTATGATTTACCTTCATTAATCCTGTCTTCTCATGTCCAGCCTTTGTTTAAACCATTACTGACTTTGGGCCAAGATGGAGGCATAGGTAGATACACTTTGCCTCCTTGTACAACCAAAAGGACCAAAACAAATTTAAAAACAAAATATACCTAGACTGCTAGAAAATCGAACTGTATGAAGTCTGACAACCAAGGAGTCAAAGAAGAAACATTCACCCGGAGTAGTAGGAGGGGCAGAGACAGGCAGCCAGGGAGAAGAGGACTCAAGGCAAGGCAACACCAGGTGGATTGGGTGGACCCACATTTGCATGCAGATAGACCAGGAGGAACAATTGGGGAGGAAGACAAACTGTGCAACCCAGCTTTCCAACACAGGGAAATAAAGCCTCAAACCCTCTGACTGAAAATTATGTGGGGGTTGAGGCGTCAAGAGAAACTCTCAGCCTCACAGAAGAGTTCGTTGGAGAGACCCACAGGGTCCTAGATGTACACAAACCTACCCACCTGGGAATCAGCACCAGAAGGGCCCAATTTACTTGTGGGTAGAAGTGAAGTGACTGAAAGCTGGCTGAGAGCTGAGCAAGTGGAATTGCTCCCTCTTGGATCCCTCCCTCATATACAGCACCACAACACAGCAAAGCAGGTTGCCCCACCATGGTGAACACCTAAGGCTCCACCCCTGGTTACATAACAAGTGCACCAAGACAAAAAAACATGGCCCAAATGAAAGAACAGATCAAAGAAAAAATACAACTAAGCAATGAAGAGATGGCCAGTCTGTCAGATGCACAATACAAAACACTGGTAATCAGGATGCTCACAGAAATGGCTGAGTGTGGTTGCAAAATAGAGGAAAAAGTGAAGGTTATGCAAAGTGAAATAAAGGAAAATGTACAGGGAACCAACAGTGGCAGGAAGGAAACCGGGACTCAAATCAACAGTTTGGAGCAGAATGAAGAAGTTAACATGCAACCAGAAGAGAATGAAAAAACAAGAATTCAAAACAATGAGGAGAGGCTTAGAAACCTCCAGGACAATTTTAAACATTCCAACATCCAAATCATAGGGGTGCCAGGAGAAGAGGAGAACTTCCCAAATCTGGCAAGGAAAATAGACTTACAGGAAGTCCAGGAATCTCACAGAGTCCCAAAAAAGTTGGACCCAAGGCAGCACACACCAGGGCATATCATAATTACATTACCCAAGGTGAGAGTTAAGGAGAGAATCTTAAAAGCAGCAAGAGAAAAGGAGAGTTACCTATAAAGGAGTTCCCATAATACTATCAACTGATTTCTCAAAAGAAACCTTGCAGGTAAGAAGGGGCTGGAAAGAAGTATTCCGAGTCATGAAAGGCAAAGACCAACATCCAAGGCTACTCTATACAGAAAAGCTATCATTTTGAATGGAAGGGTAGATAAAAATAGCCTCTTCAATAAATGATGTTGGGAGATCTGCTCAGCTACATGAAAAAAAATGGAACTCGATCACCAACATAAACCATACACAAAAATAAACTCAAGAGGGATAAAAGACTTAAATACAAGTCATGATACCATAAAAGTCCTAGAGGAGAACATAGGCAGGAAAATCTCAGATATTCCACGCAGCAATATTTTCACTGATATGTCCCCTAGACAAAGGGACATAAAGGAAAGAATAAACAAATGGTATCTCATCAAAATAAAATGCTTCTGCAGGGCTAAAGAAAACAGCATTAAAATGAAAATAGAGCCAACCATATGGGAAAACATATTTGCCAATGATCCCTTGGACAAGGGTTTGATCTCCAAAATACATAAAAAATCCACACAACTCTGCTCCAGGAAGACAAACAACTTAATTAAAAATTGGGCAAAGGACCTGTACAGACGCTTCTCCAAGGAGGACATACAGAGGACCCAGAGACATATGAAAAGATTCTCAGCATCACTAGACATCAGAGAGATGCAAATTAGTGTCACAATGAGATATCACTTCATACCAGTCAGAATGGCCATTATAAACAAATCAACAAATAACAAGTGTTGGAGAGGATGTGGAGAAAAGGGAACCCTTGTACACTCTTGGTGGGCATGCAGACTGATGCAGCCACTGTGGAAAACAGTATGGAATTTCCTCAGAAAACTAAAAATGGAACTGCATTTTGACCCGACAGTGACACTGCTGGGACTATACCCTAAGAATCCTGAAACACTAATCCAAAAGAACCTATGCACCTCAATGTTCATAGCAGCAAAATTTACAATAGCCAAGTGCTGGAAGCAATCTAAGTACCCATCAGTAAATGAATGGATCAAAAAGCTATGGTACATTTATACAATGGAATACTATGCAGCAGAAAGAAAAAAGGAGCTCCTACCCTTATCAAAAGCATGGACGGAACTGGAAAGCATTGTGCTAAGTGAAATAAGCCAGGCAGTGAAAGACAAATGCCATATGATCTCACGTATATGTGAAACCTAATCAACAAAACAAACAAGCAAGCAAAATATAACCAGAGACATTGAAATTAAGAACAAACTGACAGTAACCAGAGGGAAGGTGGGAAGGGGTAATGGGTGGGGCAAGAGGAAAGGGTTTTCAGGAATATCTATAAAGGTTACATGGACAAAACCAAAGGTGGGTAGGATCAAGGGTGAGAGGTGGGGGTGGCTGGAGTGGGGGCAAGTGGTGGTGGGGAAATGGAGACAACTGTAATTGAACAACAATAAAAAAATTAAAAAATAAATAAACTATTACTACCTTTTTATTTCAGTTATTTTTTTACTCTAAAATTTGTATTTGTTTCTTTTTTCACATATTTTAAACTTTGGTGAGATCTGCAATTACTTCTATTTTGCCCATATTTCCCTCTATTTATTGGGCATATCTTTTAAAGTCCTTGTTCTACTAACGCCTATATCTGAATCACCCGTGAAATGATTTTTAAAAATATTTTAGGCTATGGCCCTGTAACTTGTCTTGGCAAATCTAGTAATATTTTATTAATGTCAGGTATTCTCTGGAAAAAAAAGTCTCCAAATATATCTTCCTTCAGAAAACTTTCACCCTTTCCTCTCAGACTGAAATGAATCAGACAAAAGAAACTGGGCAACAATTCTGTTCAGTTTTTATTTACCTGTATTTCCCCTCTTCTTCTAGGATATAATCCTCCAGGGATTCATTCTTGAGATAGCTGCATCCACCAGATGCCGTCTAATCTGATGGGTCCCTGAATTTTTCTGCATCACTACCTTGAGGCTGCTGAAATATATTTCTTTGTTTTTCAGAGGCCTTGGCTTTGGAGCCTCCTGTTCCTTGAAGCTTCAGATTTCAGCAAGTATCTCAAAAAGTGAAAGAGCTCTATTTTTCCCCACTCTTCTTCTCACTGGGATCTTAGGCCCCAAAGTCTCCAGTTATGTCTCTCCAGTCCCGTAATACCTCCCAAAATTCTGTTGGCTACTTTGTCCTTCAACACAGCCCCTTTGTCCAGGAAAACCGTGGGTTCTCAGCCTCTTACCCTGTACCCACAATCAGCAAATGTCCCCAGGAAAAATATCACTGCAGAAGTTCAACTCACCACTCTGCAGTTCCCCTTTCTCCACAATCTTGGCCCCGATAGACATGGTTACTTTAATAGCTCTCTATATTTTTAAACAGATATTTTTTAATTCAGCTTTATTCATTCATTGTCCTCAGTGATAGCAGTGATCCAAAACAAGCTATTCCACTGAAATTATAAACAGAAATCTCTTGTAGGTTTTTTTCCACCATATCTTTAATTTGTTACAAAGACAAAACATATGACTCTTTTCAAAAATTTATAATTTTTTATTTTTAATTTATTTCATTGATTATGCTATTTCAGTTGTTCCATTTTTCTCTCCTCTATTCCCATCTGCCTTGTACCTCCCTCTCATCATCTTTCTCCCACCTTAGTTCATGTCCATGGGTCACACATAAAAGTTCTTTGACTTCTACATTTCTTATACTATTCTTAACCTCTCTTGTGTATTTTGTACCTACCACTTATGCTTCTTATTCCCTGTACCTTTTCCTCCATCCCCCCACTTCCCCACTGATAACCCTCCATGTGATCTCCATTTCTGTGAATCTGTTCCTGTTCTATTGTTTGCTTAGCTTGTGTTTGTTTTTGGTGTTTGTTTGTTTGTTTGTTTTTTAGGTTCGATTGTTGATAGTTGTGTTTGTTGTCATTTTACTATTCATATTTTTATCTTCTTCTTTTTCTTAGATAAGTCCCTTTAACATTTCATATAATAGGGCTTGGTGATGATGAACTTCTTTAACTTGACCTTATCTGAGAAGCGCTTTATCTTCCCTTCCATTCTAAATGACAGCTTTGCTGGATAAAGTAATCTTGGATGTAGGTCCTTGCCTTTCATGATTTTGAATACTTCTTTCCAGCCTGCAAGATTTCTTCCCCTTCTGGCCTGTAAGATTTCTTTTGAGAAATTAGCTTATAGTCTTATGGGAACTCCTTTATAGGTAACTGTCTCCTTTCCTCTTGCTGCTTTTAAGATTATCTCCTGAACTCTCATCTTGGGTAATGTAATTATGATATGCCTTGGTGTGTGCTTCCTTGGGTCCAACTTTTTGGGGACTCTGAGATTCCTGGACTTCCTGGAAGTCTATTTTCTTTGTCAGATTGAGGAAGTTCTTCATTATGTTTTCAAATAAGTTTTCAATTTCTTGCTCTTCTTCTTTGCCTTCTGGTGCCCCTATGATTTGGATGTTGGAATGTTTAAAGTTGTCCCAGAAGTTCCTAAGCTTGTCTTCATTTTTGTGAGTTCTTGTTTTTTCATTATGTTCTGGTTGAATGTTTATTTCTTTTTTCTGCTCCAAACTGTTGATTTGAATCCTGGTTTCCTTCCATCACTGTTGGTTCCTTTATGTACTGTTGGTACAATTTCCTTTATTTCATTTTTCATAGCCTTCACTTTTTCCTCTATTTTACAACCATAATCACCTATTTCTATGAGTGTTCTGATTACCAATGTTTTGAACTATGTATCTGATAGATTGGCTATCTCTTCATTGCTTAATTGTATTTTATAAGGAAATTTGATGTGTTTTTCCATCTGGGCTGTCTTTTTTTTTGCCTTGGTGCACCTGTTATGTAGTCAGGGATGGAGCCTTAGGTGTTCACCATGGTGGGGCAACCCACTTTGCTGCATTGTGCCATATGTGGGGAAGTGGTCTGAGAGAGAACAATACCACTTGCTTAGCTCTCAGCTGGCTTTCAGTCACTTCCTCCTCTTCTCACAAGCAAATTGGGCCCTTCTGGTGCAGATTCCTGCATGAGTGGGTTGTGTATTTTCTAGTATCCTATGGGTCCCTCTCCTGTGAAGCTGGGAGTTTCTCCCACCGTCTCAACCCTGGCAGGTATCTTCAGTCCGAGGCTTTGAACCTTTATTTCCCCAGGCTGGAACCCTGGGTTGCACAGTCTGTCTCACTCCTCAGTTGTTCCTCCTGGTTTATCCACATGCAAATGTGGGACCTCCTGCTCCACCAGCAGCTGCCTTGCCCATCCAGGTTCTCCAGCCACCATCTTGCTGTGAGTCCTCTCCACCCAGGCTACCCATCTCTGCCCTTCCTACCAGTCTGGGTGAATGTTTCTTCTTTAACTCATTGGTTGTCAGATTTTCATACAGTTCAATTTCCTGGCATTTCTGGCTTTTTTTTTTTTACCATTATTTTTGTCCTTCTTTTATTTGTGCGAATGGCAAAAGTGTATCTACCTATGCCTCTATATTGGCCAAAGTCTATTTTTATTTTAGGATTTTTTTTTTTGTAGTTCATGTACAGTTGTCTCCGTTTTCCCCCCACTCACCAATACCCTCAATCCTACCCCACTTTGGCCTTTTACATGGGTCCTTCATACATGTTCCTTGAGACCCTTCCCCTTCTTTCCCTTTTACACCTCTCTCCCTCCCCACTGGTTACTGAAAAATTAAAACACAAGCCCTCGCTGGTATGAATCAGTGGATTGATTGAGTGACAGCCTGTGAACCAAAGGGTCACTGGTTCGATTCCCAGTCACGCCATATGCCTGAGTTGTGGGTCAGGTCCCCAGTAGGGGGTGCACAAAAGGCAACCACACATTAATGTTTCTCTCCCTCTCTTTCTCCCTCCCTTTCCCTCTCTGTAAAAAATAAATAAAAAATATTTAAAAAATAAAAGATAAAAAACACTAATAATGTATAAGCTAATGAAAAATAAGATATAAAAGATTTCTATCAATTTCCTATATGGTTCCTATGTATTTTTGATTACTAAATTTTTACCAAGTGTTTTTAGCATACTTATTGAAACTATCTGTAATGAAATACTTACTCAGAACCACAGGGCCTCATGTGGCTCTTTTTCCTTCCCATTGCATTTTTCTTTGCTTATGAAAAGTGTGGATTGTCTTAATTTTTAACCTTTGGGAATAATTCCAGGAGAGTCTTTTATATTTGTTTTGTCTTGGCTCCCTTAACTCTCTCTAATTTTGTAATAGTTTGTTAACTGATTAAGTTATATCAATGCTTTAGTTAGAATTTTGAATGGTCTCCCCTGAAATTGCATCAATGTCCTTTTCTTTTTTCATTTTAAGAGTAACAGAATACTTGATTACTTAAGGAATAAAATAATGAAATACCACATGTATCATTATGAGTTCATAAAAATAATATTTCTTAAGGTACTTATTCCATTAATAGGTACTTATTTTGAAGCACATACTATTATTATGTTTACATGGTTTACACTGTGAAATAAACTTAAATTCAGTCTATTTAAATTCTTCAGTTGGCAATTTAATGTGCAAATTCAGCTGAATAGAAATTTATAAATAATAATGATACTTGCTCTTCAGTATTGCCTTTCAGAGGAGAAAATTAATATTTTTGCTTATAATCATTTGCAAACTAATAATAGTTTAAAATAAAGATCTGAGTTAAAAGTAACTGATGGTTAATAATTAACCCCAAACTCATGTGAAATTTCTTAAAATGTAATTGGATTGATATGCTGAAAAGACGGTAAGTTCTCTATTTGCATAGAACCTAATTATTTTTTATTGCACATTAAATATGCCCATACTTAAAGAGACATAGCTGGAAAACTTTTTCAAGGAAACAACAAAACAACTCTTAACCTCTTATGAATACACATTTAGAGAAACAGAAAGATCAATATAAACTGCATTTTACCAATTCTCTGCCATAAATAACTAAAAGGAAACCCCTAAAACCATCTCTATCCCACTAACGTGCACAAATTTTTTGGCCCAGTAGCAACTCAAACTTTATATGCAGCTGACTAAAAGCATGACAGACAAACCATTGTAAGAAAGCAGGGGAAATTAGTGCCCTTCCAAGTAATATTTCTGCCTAATTTTATGTTTACCTAGGTCTTTATGAAGATAGAAAAATCTTCCCAGAAAGTTTATGAGACTTAGAATTTAAAAGCACCTGATTCTTACATTCAAGTAGTTAATTGGGGGATCACCTTGTTCGTCACTTATTCAACCAAAGAGTACTATCTATGATTAGAAGAGGCCTTAAAAGTCATCCAGTCCAATCATCCACCTGATGAAATGCTCTCCTTTGCTTGTTAACTGCTTATCCTGCTGTCAGTGAGTAGAAATTCATGTATGTCAAATCATTTTAGGACACCTTTACACCATGAAATGGAGTCTCCTGGAGTTTTTACTCATTGGCCTTATTAAAATCTTTCTAATAATAAGAAATAAGTCTAAGCTTTCTCCCCCTGAATGTGGGATATTTGAAGACCTCCATGCTATTGAACTTGAGCAGTCTCTCTTATAAATATTCCACATTTGATGTAGTTCTGAGTTTTTCCCAAAATAAATATTTATTAAGTGCCATAGGAATGGAAAGTACTATGAAGCAGAGGTTTACTATTTCTCTTTACATTTCCTGGGTTTTTTTTTTTTTTTTTTTGCATTTTTAATTGTTCAAGTATAGTTGTCTCCATTTTCCCACTACCACTTCTCCCGCCCCAACCATCCCCACGTTGATGACCCTTCACCTTCTTTCCCCCATTATTGCCCTCCCTTGTCACCTCCAGTTACTGTCAGTTTGTTTCTTGTGTCAGTGTCCCTGATTATATTTTTCTTCCTTGTTTGTTTTGTTTGTTAGGTTCCAGTTATCAGTGAAATTGTATGGTATTTGTCTTTCACTGCCTAGCTTATTTCATTCACTATAATGCTCTCCAGTTCCATCCAAGCTGTCCAGAAGAGTAGTAACTCCTTTCTTTCTGCTGCACAGAATTCCATTGTGTAAATATACCATAGTTTTTGATCCATTCATGTACTGATGGGTACTTAGGTTGCTTCCAGCACTTGGCTATTGTAAATTGTGCTGCTATGAACATTGGGTGCATAGGTTCTTTTGGATAGGTGTTTCAGGGTTCTTAGGGTATAATCCCAGCAGTGGAACAGCTGGGTTAAAAGGCAGTTTTATTTTTAGTTTTCTGAAGAAATTCCATAACGTTTTCCACAGTGGCTGCATCAGTCTGCATTACTACCAATAGTGTACTAGAATTCACTTTTCTCCACATCATCTCCAGCACTTGTTGTTTGTTGCTTTGTTTATGATGGCCATTCCGACTAGTGTGAAGTGGTATCTCATTGTGGCTTTAATTTGCATCTCTCTGATGGCTAGTGCTGCTGAGAATCTTTTCATATGTCTCTTGGCCCTCTGTATGTCCTCCTTGGAGAAGTGTCTGTTCAGGACCTTTGCTCATTTTTCAATTGGATAGTTTGTCTTCCTGGAGTAGAATTGTGCAAATTCTTTGTGTATTTGGGAAATCAAACACTTGTCCAAGGTATCATTGGTAAATGTATTTTCCCATACAGTGGGTTCCCTTTTCATTTTGCTAATGTTTTCCTCAGATATGCAGAAGCTTTTTTTATGGAGTTCCATTCATTTATTCTTTCAATTATGTATCTTGCTATACGTGATATATCGGTACAAATATTGCTCCATGGAATATCTGAGATTTTCATCCCTATTCTCCTCTAGGACTTTTATGGTGTCATGACTTGTATTTAAGGCCTTTATCGCTCTTGAGTTTATTTTTGGATATGGTGTTAGTTGATGGTCTAGTTTCTTTTTTTTTTTTTTTTTTTCATGTAGCAAACATGCAAACACATCTCCCAATATCATTTGTGGAAGAGGTTATTTTTACTCGACGGTATGCTTTTTCCCACTTTGCTGAATATTAATTGACCACAGAGATATGGGTTTAACTGGGCTCCCTATTCTGTTCCATTGATCTATGTGTCTGTTCTTATGCCAGTACCAGATTGTTTTGATTACAGTAGCCTTGTAATATAGTTTGATATCAGGTATTGTGATCTGTCTTGCTTTGTTTTTCTTTCTCAGAATTGCTGTGGCTATTCAGGATAGTTCATGGTTCCAAATAAATTTTTGAAATGTTTGTTCCATGTCTGTGAAATATGTCATTTGTATTTTAATAGGGATTGCATTTAATGTATAAATTCCTTTGGGTAATATGGACATTTTGATGATGTACATCCTTCCAGTCCATGAACAGGGTATATGCTTCCATTTACTTGTGTGTTCCTTAATGTCTTTCTTTAGTGTTCTGCAGTTTTTTGAATGTAGGTCTTTCACCTCCTTAAGGTTTATTCCTTGGTACTTTATTTTTCTTGTTGCTATAGCAAATGGGATTCTTTTCCTGATTTTTTCTTTTTTTAAAATTTTTTAAAGATTATATTTATTCAATTTTAGAGAGGGGAAGGGAAGGTAAAAGAGAAGGAGAGAAACATGAATGTGTGGTTGCCTCTTGCACCCCCTTACTGGGGACCTGGCCCACAAGCCAGGCATATGCCCTGACTGGGAATTGAACTGGTGACCCTTTGGTTCTCAGGCTGCCACTCAATCCACTGAACCACACCAGCTAGGGATGATTTTCATTTCTGATATTTCATTGTTGGTGTACAAAAATGTCTTTGATTTCTAAATATTGATTTTGTATACCACTACTTTGCCAAATTCACTTATTAGATCGAGCAGTTTTTTGGTGGAGCATATAGGGTTTTCTACATACACTATTATGTCATCTGGAAACAATGACAGTTTTCCCTCCATCTTTCCAATTTGGTTGCCTTTTATTTCTTTTTCTTGTCTGGTCACTATAGCTAGGACTTCCAATACTATGTTGAATAGAAGTGGTGAAAGTGGACATCCTTGTCTTATTCCTGATCTTAGTGGGAAAGCTTTTAGTTTTTGCCCATTGAGTATGATGTTGGCTGTAGGTCTCTCATATATGGCCTTTGTTATGTTGAGGAATGCTCCCTGTATTCCCACTTTACTCAGTGTTTTTATCATAAATGGGTGCTGTACCTTATCAAATGTTTTTCCACATCCACTGATATGATCATGATTTTTGTCTTTCCTTTTTTGTGTGTGATGCATTACATTTATTGATTTGTGAATATTGTACCATCCTTGCATCCCTGGGCTGAATTCCAGTTGATCATGGTGTACAATCTTTTTAATGTATTGGTGGATGTTGTTTGCCAATATTTTGTTGAGGATTTTAGCATCTATATTGATTGATGATATTGGCCTTTAGTTTTCTTTCTTTGTTGTGTCTTTATCTGGTTTGATATTTTGATATAGGATGATGTTGGCATCATAAAAAAGTTTGGGAGTCTTCACTCTTCTTGGATTTTTTTTAATAAACTGAGATGGAAAGGACACTCTTCCTTAAATGTTTTGTAAAAAATCTCCAGTGAAACTGTCTGGTCCAGGGCTTTTGTGTGCCTGGAGGTTTTTTTTTTTATTACTGCTTCGCTTTCACCAGCTGTTATTAGTCTGTTTAGGCTTTCTGCTTCTTCTTGATTCAATATTGGAAGTTTATATGTTTCTAGAAATATATCTATTTCACCCAGGTTTTCAAATTTCTTGGTATATAGTTGTACATAGTAATTTCTTACAATCCTTTGTATTTCTGTGGTATCAGTTGTAATCTCTCCTCTTTCATTTCTGATTGTGTTTATTTAGGTCCTCTCTCTTTTTCTTGATGAGTCTGCTTAAAGACTTCTCAATTTTGTTTATCCTTTCAAAGAAACATTTTCTGGTTTTTTGATCCTTTAAATTGTTCTTTTAGTCTCTAGGTCATTTAATTCTGCTCTGATCTTCATTATTTCCTTCCATCTACTTCCTCTGGGCTTTGTTTGTTTTTCCCACAGTTCTTGTAGATGTAGTGTTAGGTTGTTCATTTGAAATGTTTCTATCTTTTTTAGGTAGGCCTGTATTGCTATGAACTTCCCTGTCAGGACTGCCCTCCTTGTGTCCCATAGGTTTTGAATTGTTGTGTGTTCATTTTCATTTGTTTCCATAATCTTTTATTTATTCCTTGATCTCATTATTAACCCATTCATTGTTTAATACCATGCTATCCAGTCTCCATGAGTTTGCATGTTTTTGAGTTTTTTCCTTAAGGTTGGTTTCTAGATTCAAGCTTTTGTTGTACAAGAAAGTACTTGATATGATTTCAATTTTCTTGAATTTGTTGATGCCTGTTCTGTGTCCTATCATGTGGTCTATCTTTGAAAATATCCTATGTGCATTTGAAAAGAATGTGTATTTTTCTCCTTTGCAATGAAAGGTTCTGTATATATCAGTTAAGTACTTTAGATTTAATACATTATTCCATTCCACAATATCCTTATTGATATTTTGTTTGGGAGATCTATCCATTGCTGACAGTGGGGTGTTAAAATCCCCTACTATAATTGTGTTACTATCTATATCTTTCTTGAAGTCCTCCAAGATTTTTCTTGTATATTTAGGTGCTCCTATGTTAGGTGCATATATGCTTATGATATTTATGCTCCTTGATGTATTCTTCCCTTTTATGGTCTTCATTTTGAAGTCTATTTTGTCTGATATAAGTTTGCTACCATGGCTTTTTTTTTTCCCTGTCCATTTGTTTGTAATATTCTTTTCCAACCCTTCACTTTCAGTCTGTGTAGGTCATTTGTTCTGAGATGGGTTTCTTGTAGGCAGCACATGGGCAGGTAAGGTTTCCTTATCCATTCAGCTACCCTATGTCTTTTGATTGGAGCATTTAATCCATTTACACTTAGGGTTATTACTGATGGGTACTTATTCATTGCCATTTTACCCTCTTTGGGGTACCTTTACCCTATTTTCCTCTCTTTCTCTCACTCTTTTTCTTCATCTTCTTAAAGCAGTCCCTTTCACATATCTTGCAATGCTGGTTTGGTGGAAGTATATTCTTTTAGCAGAAGCAGAGTTTTATTAAAATAATTTTCCCAGTATAACTCCTCAAGAAAAAACTGAGAAAACCTTTGTGTAAAAAAATAGGCTTTGGTGAGTGACTAGTAATTTCTCATTTACTCAAATATTCAATAAGACAGGAGAGCACCCATTATGTTCAAGACTCTATGCAAGGTGTTAGGAATTCAGGAATAAGATTTTTAAAACCATTTGTTGGATGAATAAATGAATGAATCAGTGAATGGTTGAGATAGAGGACATGCCCTAAAACAGTTCAGTGTAGTGAGTGTCAGTTCAATCTATTTAGACTTAAAATTTCCTAAAAATATTCTTAATTATCACATAAAGGTCTATAAGATTTTGCATCTAAATCATTAGGTATATTTATGCCTTGTAAATATTTCCATTGCACATTTGATTAAAAGAAATGCTCAGATTGATTTAAACTCAAATAATAATGATATAGATAAAAATATTTTAAAAGACATATTTCATCTCCCTACACACAATTTTAATGTCCAGATAGCTTTATTGTTGACAGTTTACAACCGTCCATTTTTCTTGACCTCATTTAAATACTTATACAAACACATAAAGTACATCACACAAATATTCTCATAAAATAAATAATGCTTAAGAAGTTAAAAAGAAACCTTCTTGCCACTCCCTTTCTGCCTGCAATGTTTCTTTTGAGAATCAGCTGGTAGTCTTATGGGAACTCCTTCATAGGTAACACTCTTCTTTCCTCTTGCTGCTTTTAAGATTCTCCCTTTATAGTTAACTTTGGGTATTTTAATTAAGGTGTGTCTTGGTGTTATCCTTCTTGAGTACAACTTGTTTGGAATTCTCTCATCTTCCTGGACTTGTATGTCTATTTCCTTCACCAAATTGAGGAAGTTTTCTTTCATTATTATTTCAAATAAGTTTTTAATTTCTTGCTCTTTTTCTTCTCTGTCTGACACCCCTATGATTTGGATGTTGAAATGTTTAAAGTTGTCTGAGAGGTTCCTAAGTCTCTCCTCATTTTTTTTGAATTCTTGTTTCTTCTCTCTGCTACGGTCAACTATTTATTTCTTCCTTCTCAATTGCTGATTTGAATCTGGGCTCACTTCCCTTCTTTGTTGGTTCCCCGTATGCTTTTATTTATTTCACTTTGTATAGCCTTCACTTCTTCCTTTATTTTGTGGCTGCCCTCAGTCATTTCTCTGAGCATCCTTATCATCAGTGTTTTGAACTCTACATCTGATATGTTGGCTATCTCTGTGTCTCTTAGTTATTTTTCTAGAGGTTTCAATGAGATGAAAAGCAAGGACCTACATCCCAGATTATTCTATCCAGCAAAGCTAACATTTAGAATGGAAGGGCAGATAAAGTGCTTCCTAGACAATGTAAAACTAAAGGAGTTCATTATCACCAAGACTTTGTTTTAAGAAATGTTGAAGGGACTTATCTAAGAAAAAGAATAATATCAAAACTATGAACAGTAAAATGACAACACACTCACAACTATCAATAATGGAATCTTAAAAAA
>PVKU01016274.1:0-15221 GCA_004027475.1 Anoura caudifer | reverse complement strand
ATGGCATATTATGTACACATGTGTTTGTGTACACACACAGAGTTACATTCAAAGATTGAACCATATCAAATTGTTTTACATTTCTTCAAAGCAGAAATTCTTTGTTTAAGGTCCACAGGGTTGCCATGATGATAACTTGGAGGATCTACATAAAACATTGGTAGAAAATATATATGTCCTTTCCTGAAATTTAAAATTTCCTTCATTTATTATTGCAAGTAGAAAACCATCATAAGAATTATGGGATTTTTATTACCAGTAGAAATCATCTTTCTTTTATATCATACATGATATAATACTCAAATTACCATTAATGCTCATCATTACTTTAAAGTTATAGTAGTTGTAGCTAATGTTAATTGTTTTATGTAATACATTATAATAAAGTACATACTTCATTGTATCATAATTTCTTAATGATTTGATAATTATGTTTATAATAATTTATTTGATGTTACGCATTCAAAATATTAATATCAATTAATATTTTTCTTCATAGGGTTGACCTTTGTTCTAATTCAGGATAAGAATAGAGACAGAAAGTAGATTTGTGGTTTTCTGGGGTTGGAATTGGTAGTGGAGATGGATGAAAACACTCATGAAGTTTATTCTTTAGAAGGATGAAAATATTCCATAACTGAACTGTGCTGATAGTGATGTAATTCTGTAATTTATTAAAAATTATTGAGTTGGACATATAAAGTGAAGAAATTCTGTGGTACATAAATTATCTCTCAATAAAGATGTTTAAAAAAGAAATACAGAACTAATCTAAGTAACTTTGACTAGTTTATAGCTTCAGTCCTATACACTGTCACAGTAAAATACTCTAAAGACAGAAAGAAAAAAAACATAAAACTGAAATTTTCTTGGCCAAATTTCTGTTGTTAATGATACGGAAATAGAAATTCTGAAACAATAATACATCTATAGTAGAATTAAGTAAATGTGTAACTATCTAAACATTTGGGAACCAGAGCTGTCACTGAAAAACATCAACATGATAAACAATATCCATAGAAAGATTTAAATATATAGTAAATAAAAATATGCAGATAATAGGAAAAGATGAGACAAAAATGAACAAGTAATTTAAAGAGAGAATATAAGGTGGCCAATAAATTGATGAAAGATTCTCAGCTGCACAAGTAGTCAGGGAGATGCAACCATAAGGAAATATCATTTCATGTTTATCATATTTGCAAAATATCAAAAATTCAATATCAAGAATCCATGAGGATGTGGAACCATGGGGATGATTATGGAAGTGTAAATTGCACTGTGGAATTGTTAATGTGTGTTGAATACACTTTGGAAAATAGTTTGACAAAACATAGTAAATGTGAAAACATGCATAGCCTCAAACCCTGAAATTCCACCCATGGGCACACTGTCTGCAACAACACTCGACATATCCTGGGAAAGATGTGCAGCATGTTCACAGTATTACTGTCAGTGAGGGGGTAAAAAAGCGAGTCAATAACCTGATCCTTCCATCACCCCATCTAATATCCCTTTCAGAGGGGCATCCTTCCCAAATACCCAGAATAGGCATACCCCCGTTTTATGAACATTTATGACCCAGGAACTTTTTCATCCTAGCAGTTACAACAAGCTATTTTTAATTCACTTGGGTAATTGTTCTACTATATTTTTTGACTCCCTATAACATGTCATGAGTACCAAAAGCCTCATTGAGAGATTTACCTTGTGCTACCACCATCAAATCAAACATATGCTGTGTAGTTTTACATAGATTTTCTCCAGTGTTCTTTTTTCCCTTGCTTTCTGTTTTTAAAACTATTTGTGACAGCTCTAGGAACTGGTATGCTCTAAAGCAAAGATGGAGAAATATTGATTTGGCTATATTTAATTTAGAAGAAAAGTAAATTATTTAAGTAAAAGTAACTTGGAAGCCATTTTCCCAGTCCAAGAGCAGTTCAGTTCTTGCGCTCCATGCTGCCTCTTTGTTTGTTTGTTTGTTTGTTTGGTAGTTGGGGGCACATGATGAGAAGTCACAGGCACTAAAGCATGTTTTTAAAATCTTATTTATTTTTGAACAGCAGAGTTAGCTGCAACAAATACTTTAATTGCACATTGGATTTTTTTTTTTTGGTCTACTCTTTTAGTTCAAACTCTTCATAGTAGTGGTAAGAAAAAAAACCACCAAACAACAAACAGGAAAAAAATACTGTGAGGAAAGCCATAGAAGTGAAGTTATTTTATGTTGGAGATTGATATACTAGGCAGTTAATATTTGATAAAAATATTCATTTTTCACTTTTTGAAAGAAGTCTTGAATCTTACAGGGATCGTTTTAAATAACTAGAAAGGGGCATCTTTTGAGACAACTGCCATTGTGTTGTCAGAAGATGCCAAAGTATCACCTGTTGGAGGGCAGGGAGAGGCTCTTTTCAATTCCTGCACTGAGAATTCTCATCACAGGGCTTTCTGCTGTCACTGAGAAATGAATGTGAAAACTAGCTCAAATATGTTTGTCTAATTTTTATGGCAAGCAATATATAAATTGCAGCGCACTGATGTATCTATCTTTTCCCCTAAATTCTTAGTGAGTCCTTTACTCTCCATGTGTATATTTAAAGATTCATTGTCCAATCCAGCTGGGTATTCCTAGAAATTATCTTAGTACATAAGAAATAGTAAGATTCTTCAGTAAGTAAATATCTACAACTGACTTATAATATGCTGATTTACACAAGAAAAGGAATACTGATTCAGTATTAACAAAAAAAATCATGAATAAACTTGTAATCTATGAGATTTAACTCGAATTTTAAATTACATTTATGTGAATAATTATCCAAAATTCTTAAAATTAATCACATCAATTCTTCTCAGAAGAAAATATTATTATTAATAGATACCATCAAAACAATCTCTTCCAAAATTATAATTTGTATTTTAATTTGTTAGATGAATAAAGGATTGCAGAACTGATTCAGTTTTTAATGCAAAAATAAAACAGGGAAGGCACAATGAGACATGGTATGTTAGGGTACTACCAACCAGAGCACCATCTCGTAGCTTCCACTCAGAAGCCAGATGCTGTGGACCCAGTCCTGGCAAACATAGTAACTATGTGACTTCAACTTAAACTTCCTGAACTTCAGTTTTTACCTGAAAAGAGGGGTTACATTAATATTGCCTACTTCATAGTATTATTTTGAATGTATACATCAAGTGTCTATGCTGTTCCATACTCTCACTCTTCACAGTTTTAATTTATATGCTTCTTGATAAGAAATTATTCTTTTATTTTCTCTTGGGCTCAACATTGTAAATTTCATAAACTGTTAGCTCAATATTTTCTTGATACCAATTCACCTGTAAAACTTAAAATAAAATTCCCCTCCCCCCAAAAAGAATCATTTATTTTGACTTTGGAAATAGATCTGTGGCTTTGTGAAGGTGTTACAAAAATCAATATTAATAAATCAAATACAGCAATCAAAGGCAAGTTCCCCCCAGTAACTGAATGCTAATTCTCTAACTTTATTTTTCCAAGCTTTTCTCTACTGCACAAAATTGGAGAGCCTATGAAATTTAGGTCAATTTACCTTCTGCTCAGCAGGAATACAATTGCAAAATTCAGTAACCTGCAGAAAATACAGTTTCACATTTTTTAAAGGAATCCTTCAGTTATAAACTTTTATACTTTCCAACTTAGGTTTGGAATCTCATTTTCTCTTGGTATGACTTCAATATTTCTTCTGCTTTACAATTTCTTTTTTAAAAAATATTTTATTTATTTATTTTTAGACAGAGGGAAAGGATGGGTGAAAGAGAGAAACATCAATGTGTGGTTGCCTCTCATGTGTCCTCTACTGGGGACCTGGCCCAAAACCCAGACATGTGCCCTGACTGGGAATCGAACAGGCGACCCTTTGGTTTGCAGGCTGGTGCTCAATCGACTGAGCTGCACCAGCCAGGGCTACAATTTCTTTTTTAGACTGTTTTTCTGGAGACAAAAGTTATATAAATTTTGATAGGTAGCATTACCAGGTGGACAGATGTCTAACCAAATAGTCACTACTTAACAAAAGTAATAAAAATCACAACTGTAACTTAGAAAAGTACTAATATTTACAACTTCACTATTATTAAATAATTTTTATTGATTTAGACATGCCACATTTTTATTCAGCTTTTTCTACTAGGTGTTTTATCATTCAAACCATAGAAAATGGAATTATTGTTTCAGTTTATCAAATTTTCACCAAAAAGGAAACATTTCAATATGTTTGAAGCACATCTAATTTCATGTGTCCATTTATGAAATTAAAATGTCCATAAAATTAAAAACTTGTGTATGCTAAAATTGGAATCTAATTTATTTTTTTCTGGAAATAAGTGCAGGTATTCAATAATGTTTTTATCAATAATGTTATTTTACAATAAACTAAACTGACTTTCTTACTTGAAAAACAAGTACTCTGATTTAAACAATAAGAAAGCAGTTGATGATAGAGAGTGACTGCTTGGACATTCTAACTTCCAGCTTGTTTTTGAAAATGTCAATGGGAAAAGGTGTGCCAAAGATGTGGCTTTGAACTTTGGGCGAGAAAGTGACAAATAACACTGCCATCTGTGTCTCAGTCGTTTGGAAGAACATCCATAATATGACATCAATAGTTCTGATACCTTTAAGCATTTGACTTCACTCGTGAAATTGGAGGTATGCTTAAAGTTTTCTAAAGTATAAATTTCATGCAAGGTGTTTTTTGGCTACTTAACCAAGAAAAATTGATTAAAAGAATGATAGATGGAATAAAGAAACAGTTTCATTTTAAATGAAAAGAAAACTTGACAAGTATAAATGTGCTCTGATTGGCTACTCTGCAAATTCTTATTTATTTAGAGGGCATACAATTATGAAATCCAGAGATCAGTGGATTTTATCAAATCATAGCATTTCTGCCTTTGGATTAGCTGCCCCTTCTACTTAATCCATTATTTCACAAACTGAGTCATCTCGATGAGTACCTCAGTACCTGATGTACTCTTAAAGAATAGCAGACACAATAATATGTGCTACTGAGTTATGGAAAGAATTTGGAAACTATGTATTTTACTGTATGATTTTTCAGCACAAACTGAAACACAAACATACATAAGCACAGATTCAAAATAATTACCAGAGAGTCCCGCAATTTTTAAAAGTGAAAGTAATTTTTCAAATATTTAATTCCGAAAGAGATGTGATATCCTATGTACAATCGTTTGCTTGAAAACACACCAAGTGTAGCTGTCTGTTCCCAGCCATTCTTTGGGCCTCTAGATACAGAGTCCATCAGAGCAGTTCCCAGTTCCAGCGCCACTCCGCCACCGGGATCGGCCTCTTGACCCGTCAGTGTTCACACTACCTCATGCCCCTCAGAACCTCTGCATACAGGATGGGCTACACCTGGTCAACACAACAAACAAACAAACAAACAAAACAAGAACCAGTTCAAGAGGCAAAAATGTTTATTTGGGATCAGAGGATTGCAATTCTGAGTATACGGATTTAGTTAGAAACCCAGATAATGCCTCAATTGCAGGAAAGGAAATGGGAGCTTTTATGGGGATAAAAGGAGGAAGACGAGGCAGGTTGTTGAGTTCCTTGGTGCTAACAAGTAGAACTAGATTTATTCTTCACCAGTTAATCAGGGGAAGTGGTCACTAGGTAAAAGTTAACTTTTTTCAGTCCCTTTGACAGGAAATTCTTGTTCTTGCTGACTCCTTGGAATGTTGGTGCTTTGGCCCAGTTCATAGATTCACAAAACGGGACATGCAACGCATCCCCCTGGGACTTGCTGCTTCCCCTTCATTTTAAAGTGGCTCTGCCTACGTTATTTTTCACAACCTACAACACATCTCCCAAACCCACCTGAAGCTATGCTGAAAATGTCAAAAGCTACATGTACGTCTATTACGTAAGTCTAAATCGCTGGTGATAATGGCCGAAGGGGTGGCAAACGGAAGGGTAAATAAGAATCAGATTACAGGGAATATGGTTAAAGAATAGAAAACACTTTTTCAAGAATGTCAGTGATGATAGAGAAAGGGTATAGACTGAAGACCAAGAAAAATTATTTTTGTGTGTATTTTCAAGGCCAGGAAATGGCTATAAAAAATTTGTGGAATGGTAAACACTGTAGAACACAGAGTTTATGCAGTTGGATTTGAAATGTTTGTGGTAATGTAGTGAATGTTTTAGAAAATAGCTGTGCAGACTTTCTTTCACATAAAAAGCTTCAAAAGCGAACAGAAATGACACTGCCTTTTTAAAGGTCCTCCCTGTATTTTACATGGAGAGCAAGATTGTTTTCTATCATTTTTCTGAAAAAGTATTCATTCTAAAGGAGTGATTTCAGATCAACATGCTACATAAATTACACGAAAATACATTTTCATTATTTATGCCGAATGAAGATTTGCTCCATGTACCTTTAAATGTTTAATCCTAATGTTACCCCCCCTCCATGATAAAATTTGTGGACCGTTTACAGAAATAGAAAAATTATTTTGTAAAAAGTGACTTTTCAGAATTTTAGCAATTTGGATTAATTTAGGTATAATGATAATGATGTTTAGATTGATTAAATATGCATTTAACAAGTAATGTTAACAGATATTTAGGAATATATGATTCTTGCCATATATTTGGTGGACATCAAATTCAATAAAAGTGAAGAAACTTATTGATTGCATGTATTAGTTTCATATCTATTGTTGCTGAGGAAATTACTGTGAAAGTGTTTTAAAACAATATGAGTTTGTTATCTTACCTGCCTGGAGGCCATAGGTCCAGCATGGGTCCCACTGGGCTTAAACCAAGGTGTCAGCAGGGCTGGGGGCCTTCCGGAGGTGCCCAGGGAGAATTCACTGGGATTGCCAGCTTCCTTGCATCCCATCTATATTCCAGGGCCCTTGGCTCTTCCTTGAACTTTAAAGTCAGGTTAGCAGGCAGAGAATCTTTTATTGACTTTAAACTGGTCTTCTGTTTTTCTCTTCAACTTTAAAGGACCCTGGTGATTACTCTCAGCCCAACTGAGTAATCCAGTATAATCTCAATTTCCTGATCAGCTGATTAGCAAATCTAATTCTATCTCCAACTCCAATTTCTGCTTGCTGTCTAATATAGGCTAATCATAAACTCCAGGAATTAGTGTGTGGATATTTTATAGAAGCCCTCAAAATTTTTGCTCTTTTAATATGCTGTAATAATCCTTATGTGGTTTTGCAGGAAGATTATGTAATTATCAAGAGCATTTAACTAGGAAAGCCATTTCTTTTCTTCCTCTATTTTTTTTTTTACTTTTCTGCTTTTTAAAAATTAATGTTGCTTTTCTGAGACTCAGAAAGAAGTTGAGTTAAGCCAATTTATTCTATGCTCCGAACTTTCTTCTGTTTTGTAGGAACCACATCTTGAGGCTCCAGGTTCACCCCTTTCACGAAAAGGGCTCACTTGGCAATACCACCGTAGTCATTCACTCACAGCTTTACTGCCCGCAGTTAGCTAATTATTAACAAGAAAAAGGAAGCAAGGGAATTAGACATGGACTTTAATAAACTGGGAAGCATAAGCATAAGCCTGTTTGCTTCACCAGAAAGCTATGGCTTCACACCCCAGGGAACCCTAGCATTGCTCCACCAAGAGAATTAATGGCCCTCCCTTCCCCAGTGTGGCACCAGATTGCCGAGGGGAGGCTCAGGGGGAAGCAAGCACATGCGCAATAGAAGTCAAAATGGTGCAGGGGAGGTCTTAACCAAAGAAGCCTGTCAGTCTAACTAGGGAGTGGGCCGATTCGAAGCCTGTGAAAGCTTGGGAAGTTGATTGATTCTTTTGAAAAAGCACCTGGTCTATCTCAAACCCAAGCTAATATAATCCCAGGGGAACAAAAAAGTATGCGCACTCCCCCCTCGCCCCCCCCACTGATATCACCCCCACCCATGTGTCCTTTCTGTTCTCTTGCCCATGGCCAAGTAGGCCTAGCAGCTACCAGGGCCCACACCAGATGGTGGGGCTCCAAAAGACTGAACTTTAAGATCAAGCAGAAACTCTGAACACTGGCTTTTGTTTTGGCCTTCCAGAGGACATAGTTGGACTTTTTCCGTGAGGGGATGAAAGGACATGGGAAATTGGAAACCCGGGAGACAGCTTCTATTTCTTCCCGAATAAACCTCGCCACACCAAAATCTCCCATGCATGGGTACAATGGATGCTCTCCTGGTGATCCCGTGGAAGAACCTTTCTTCCACCACCAAGATCCTTATTGAACATTGTTCTACTCCAGCTTCCCTAGAAACAGAGCTGGAGATGCTGATTCTATTCTAAGTGCTGTAATGAGGGAGTGCTCTCAATACAACAACTTAGCAGAGAGGAAGCTTGGCAAGAATGTGGTCTCAAGTGGGTACTGGCTTCACTCTAATCCCACGGAGCTCTGAAGCACCAACTGGGCTGATGTGTTCTTTATCCTACCTTGGTTGGTGCAGGGTGGGCAGATGTTTGTAGTCTGTGCCCGACATCGTTGGCCAAGTTCTGCAGGTGATGAGCGTGCAGTGTCTCAGGTGCGAGAGAGAGAGAAAACTCCTTAGAATAGACAGCTATTCACTCACCTCAGGGGAATAACCTAACTAATTCCATTAGATGGGTTGCTGAAGGCTGAGATTGACCAGGTTTGGTGAGCTGGGCTGGGGACACAGTAGGCATCACAGTGCACATGAGCTCATATATAGAATATACATATTCAATGGAATAAATGGAATACACTTGATTAACAACAAATATGTATATATGTGTAATTGAAAGAAACTACTAGGGTTATGTTAAATTTCCTAGGAAATGAAAAACAAAAACAGATATCATAAAAAGAGAATCCAGATTTTAGATTTGGGGTTACCTAAACTGCTTTAATTTCCTCACAATCTCAACGTTAACCCTCAACATCAAGATACTGACTGCATCTTGTGGGGAATCAATCTAAGGCCCTGAAAAACACTAGCTATATTAAAAATTAAAAGTATCAGCACTCTAACATTTTACCATTCCTTCCTGCTCTCACATGAAGTTAATTAAATGTGGCAGCACAGACATCTTAATAATGAATTAATTCTACATTAAGGATTAGCTGTCTGTGTTTCCAGAATTTATTAAACAAGAGCAATTTGGTAAAGGGTAAGCAAAAACCCACTTCATTTGAACTGAGTAGCACGCTCTGCGAACTGAACGTGTTACTCAAAGAACTGAGTTTGAGCTCTGGGTCTAGAATTTATAAACTTGGCAAGTGAGTGAGCCTCAGTTTCCTCATCACCAATTAGAGGTAAGAATACCTGCATTATCTTGATCAGTATCAAATACTTCATAGTAACAGATATGATGAGAATGATCCTTCTAGTTCATATACATGTCATTTGAAGACATATCCTACAACTAATTAGAAGTAAGAGAGCTCAAGGAGACCTGGCCCAGTCTGACTGGCCCCACACAACTGGGCTTCTTCGCTGCTGGTTGCTTCCCCTTGTGCGGGGCTCGTGGGGAAATTGTCCGCTGATCCTTCAGTTGTTTCCTCGAACTGCTCTGACAACTTGATAAACTAACCTTCCTTGGGATGCTTTCTAATTAACCACCTCCAAAGTACCCTAATGGGTGTGATTTTGTATTTATTTGCCTTCAGCTCTCGTCTCAGAGGGTCAAGCAGCAAACAGCATTCGCAGATTGATATGTAAATATGTCTTCATCAAAATTCACAGTGAGTTTTCCTCAATGGTGTCCTGTAGTCTTGAAGAGAAAGAACTCTAGACACAGCCCGTCTGATTCCACACCCCAGCTCCATGACTATCAATCTTGGTAAAAATTTCTGTGATTCAATATGCTCTTCTGTGAAATGTAAAGATCAAATGTAAAGCACAAAATATATGATTCCTCTTAAAAAGGAGCAGCAGAAAAAGCCTACCCAACCTGAAATATACACAGAAACTTTGCAGGGGTGGCAAGTACAGGCCACATGTGCCACATGCAGGAAACGTTGCCTTTTAACACCCACACTTTTCATGACCTGCCAAAACAGTTTATTTAAATTAAGAACTTTTTAGTTACTGAAATACTGAGAGGTCATTCATTTCTTTAGATATTTTCTGATCTTCAGCAAGTACTGCTTGCAGCCTTGGCCGACATGTAACAATTTGTATTTCCAGAGGGTTCCCACTATTCTCCAACAAGAATGGTTCACTGGCCTAAACTGGTTTTGCAAATAATGGATTTATGCTGAACATGTGCTTTCTTTCCCAGAATCTAAACATTTTACTTGTGTTGGGCAGATTGTGTCTACGGGGACAACACTAATATGTACAGACCACGGGCAATGAGTCTCCCATGAGCCTCCTTGGCAGGCAGCATTCCACATGTGTCCTCACAAGTTGCTGCTGGCGGAATGAATGTCACCCTGTGAGACTGAGCTCATCGAGGACTCTTGGAAGCTTGAGTCTGGTTTCTGCCTGACATTGTGCTACACACCTTTTCCCTTTGCTGATTTTGCTTTGTACCCTTGTGCTGTAGTAAGTCACTGCTGTGAGTATGACTGTGTGCTGGGTCCTGGGATCCTCCCAGCAAATCACTAACCTGGGGGGGGGTTGCTCTTGGGGATCCCTGGCACAGGCCTAAATAATTTTTTACCTTAATAGGAGCATAGTTTCTACGACTGCATTATTTTGTCAAAACTGATTAAATGGCACACTTAAGGTCTGTGTATTACACTCAATAAAATTATCATGTGGAGGAAATCATCAATAAATACATAAAATTATGCCGGATGTTAATTTTGAGTTGCATGCTCCATCCAAGGGAGTGCTCTGAAGACAGCTCACGAAGGACAGTGCAACTGCTAAGAATGACGAAGGCTTTCGTTCCTTCTTCTGTGGAGCAAATTGTGCAGCTCTGGAAGGGACCCCTGCTGTTTTCCAAACCAGCCAAGCTGTGGAAATGATAACATTCTAGTTAGAGAGAGACCATCTATTCTCCTGGGCCCTGTTAATTATTTAGAAAAACGCTTAGCATTATATTTAAATAAAGGGCACTTACACACTTTTAACTTTAATGGTTAGGTGAAAGAGGAAAAGGGTTAGGGGTTAAAAGTCATGACCTGATTCAGACTTTTCATGCCAGTTTCAGCTGCCAGATGGGGGCACAGGGCCCTGGGCATGCCCTCCGACCTTTCAAGCGGACAAGGTCTTGGTGTCCCAGGAGGGGCTATTTGGCTTTCAGACATGCGATACTTTTTTGCAAGTGCTAAATTAAACCAACATCAGTGAATATGCTAGGACAGGTTGCACAAAAGGTTATTCTAATAGGTATTTCAGTGTGGAAACAAATTCTGTTGTCAAGGAAAACAGGAGTCTTCTCTGCAGCAATTCCCAGAGACAGTAAAATATGTGTATGAAACATGACTGTAGAGGCAGAGAAAAGAATTTAGTGTTTACCAAACCTTATTTGTAGTATAACATCTTTTTCTTTTCCCAGAAATATTTCCAAAGTACAGAGTTATGTGGGCCCTGTTTAGATTATTCTTCTTGAAGAAGAGATAACACATCCCTAAAGGGAAAAACAGTTTGACTTATTTCCAGTTTTATTAAAACTCAAAGCCTAGGATATATACTGTACATTTAAGTTAAAAAGTTATATACTGAATTTAACATTTATATAAGAGCAAAATGTGGTGTATTTTTGTGCATTAAAAGTTAGAAAACAGCATTAATTTTTAAAAGTAAAACAAGGTAATCAAGAGTCTACATTTAAATACATATTTGATTTTTCATTTCGCTGACTTGTCTTAGCTTTAGCAGGAAAAGGGAGAGGTAGGGTATGGTAGTGCTAGAACCTGCTTCTCATTGGCTTGTATAGTTTAATGAGGAATAGGCAGGTGCCAGATGGGCAGCGATAAAGAGATCCTTTCCATCTTTTCCTGCTGTGCTTGCTTAATTAGGGTTGATATATCCAGATGTTATCTACTGGTATGTAGGAAGTTTCACACAATACTGAGGAAGCACTGTGATTTTACAGCATTCTTTAATTGATGTATTTATTTTAAACCACCTCCCCCAAACTCCACCAAATTATTATATAGAATGTTGTGTTTCAGTATTTCACCAACTGGCAAACTCTAGAACCCAATCGTTTTGTATAAACCGATAGAAAAATTTATTAGATGAAAACCCAGCTGATCATCCACTGTACCAATGGGTGTTTGGAAGAAACCTCATAAAAGTTCAGTTAAGGTTGTATATTAGGCAGAATAAGTCAAGAGGAAATAATTTTGCTTCCTAAGAAAACAGGAAAAGTGAATAAAAATGACAATCTGGATTAGAAATGTAAGAACTTAAAGATGTCCTGCAAAGTAGTATCTATCAACTGTCAGGTCTTAATATATTTTTAACGTCTTGGGCCATCTGTGATCCCATGATAAAAGGAAGTGGGCCACATAACTTTTAAGTAAATCACTTATTTTATGACATAGTATATATTTTGAGCACAGTATTGTCACAAATCTATTTTAATAATCATATTCATGTAATTCCTAAAATGTCAAGGATGTACAGGTTTCATATTTTATTACTTACCTTTTAACTTTCAAAAGATAAGTTTACATGAATTTTCATGCAGACAAAAACTGTAGTTTTCCAGGGATTTGTAGAATGATTATTTCAGTGGGTATTAATGGTCATCAAGGGAGAAAGCGATGCATAAAATTACCAAAATGTACCAGTTTGGACCTCACAGGAAACCATGCAATCTATGATCCATATACATCAATTTCCTGTTCAATTTACTAATTCTTTGTAGAAACATGCAGTGCCTGTGTGACATGGCCATTGGCTTCATCTTTAAGGCATTGAAATGCTCAAAACTGATGATACAGACACCACCCATACAATGCTTAACAGCATTTAATAATTATTCATTGAGAATTGGTTATGCAATTTAACAATCATGGAAATTAAGCTATCGTAATGATGAAACAGGTGATAGATGATTTTGGGTGACAGACTCATTCTGAGTAGTTTATCACTGCCTGCATACAGGCACAAATTTTCAACGTGATACTCATCAGCTTCTTCTTCAGGCAATGAAACTTGCAATATACTTCTAGAGTTGGTTACACAGAAATTGAAGCCCACATGAAAAGGTAGACACAATCTCTCTTTGATTCTCAGTATGGAAATTAGCTTGTATTCTTTTTTATTGATTGTGAGAAAGACTCATCCTACATTCCATTTACTTGATAAGTTACAGTTATTGGTTGGGCCTAGGATAGCCTTTCTGCTGCTTGATGTAAACATCTGTATCCACCACCCATTCAGAGGGTGGTCACTGCACTGGCAGACTTACGAGGTTACAACAGCCCAGTAACTAAATCAGAACTCTCTTCTGCCAAATGCCTATGAGTATTAATTCAGCCAGAAGATTCTAGCCTAAAGAAGGGAAACTGTTTGGAATTACTTTATGTAGTATCAATTAACTACATAATGTGGCTAGAAGCACATAAAAATCTGTTTAAAGAATGATGTGGTTAGGTAGGTACATTGTGCCCAAACAAGAATTTAAGAAAATACAGTAATCTTTTAACATGAGCAAAATGGATGATACCATCTTTACTCAAGATCTGTGTAGCTGTGCTCATCAGGGACAGCGACACAGTGAAAAGTCCTCAAAGGCATTATTGTGCCCACCTGCTCCTGGATGAAACTTACCGGTTGTTCCAGTGCCAACTCCTCTGTAAAAGTGCACACACAGGAGTGCTCTGTGCGCACTTTTTCATCGTGCTCACATATTATGTAACGTATAATTTAAAATATAGGACTTATTACACCAAATTTTGATTATTGCTTTGGCTGTTGTCCTCCACAATCATACTATGAATTATTTAGGAGGAAAACCTGACTCTTAATATTTTTTGTTTGTTTTGGATTTCAGCAATAAACACAGTGGCTGCCACATAGAAGGTGGCTATTTATGTAAATGAGCAAAACAGGAAGATGTATGGGGTGAAGGATCAACTGACAATTGCAATTATAAATGCAGGAGCATCTATTAACAAAGTGTTCAAAAATGTATGGTGAAGTTGAAAGGGTTAAGGGGGAAACTAAATAATAGATAAGGAGGAAGTAAATGATAGATTAAAAGTACTGAACATAATACTAGCAAACTTAACACAGCAATATGTAAAAATGTTAATATCATGATCAAGTAAGTAGTTTATCACAGGAATACACATTGGATTTATCATGTGAAAGTCAGTGAAATTCAACCTTGTCAAGAGAATAAAGGAGAGAAACCATAAAATCATTTCCATAAATGTACAAAAGCTTTTGAAAAAAACCCTCATACCTACTCATAACAGTAAAATTATCAGTAAACTAGGGAAAGAAGCAATCTTTCTCAATATGATAAAGGCCATCACAAAAAAATCCCAATATCTAACATGATTTTTTAAAAACATTTTCACTCTTTTTAAAAAATATTTTATTTATTTTATCTTTAGAGGGGAAGGGAAGGAGAGAGGGAGAGAAGTATCAATGTGTGGTTGCCTCTTGTGCATTGCCTGCTGGGAACTGGCCTGCAACCCAGGCATTTGCCCTGACTGGGAATTGAACTGTGATCCTTTGTTTCACAGGCCCACACTCAATCCACTGAGCTACACCAGTCAGAGCTCTAACATGATTAATTATAGAATATTTACCACTTGCTCTTAGGGTCAGGAACAAGGTAGATTCTCCCTCTTACCATGTGTGACCACTATTGTACTGGAGCTTAGCCATTACCACATGTAAAGAAATAAACATTAGAATGTGGGAAAAGGGAAAAGTAAAACTGTTTATTTGCATATGACATAATTGTTTACATAGAAATTGCTAAGGAACCTGCAAAATAATTGTTAGAACTAGTAAGTTTATTTATAAATTTTCAGGATACAAGACTAGTATACAAAAATAAAAAAAACTTTATAAACTAGCAGCAACAAATTAGAAAAAATTAAGTTGTTGCAATTCAATAGTATTAGAGAACATAAAATTCTTAGGTAATAAATTTAATAATGATGTGCAAGACCACTACAATAAACATAATATAACACAGCTTATAGGAATTTTTACAAAGGCTTAAATAAACTATGTTCACAGATCAGAAGATCTGATGTCAGCTGTCTGCCATTTTTTTGACATTC